>CM056056.1:102041690-102342624 GCA_029574335.1 Rana kukunoris
CCCGGCGAGATTCTTGGCAAAAATCTCTTGCCACCCAAGTGTACACACAGACCTTTCAAAAGAACCGCGGTTTGTATCCCTAATGCCGCGTACACACGGTCGTTTTTTGCGATGAAAAAAAACCGACGTTTTTGTGAAGTAAAAAACGACGTTTTTGAAACGTCACTTTCAAAGACGATGTTGCATACACACCATCGTTTTTTTCACAAAAAACAAGGTTACGTTCACCACACTTTTCCATTGAAGCTCGCTTCATAACTAGCTTCTGGGCATGCGCGGGTTGAAAAACGTCGTTTTAAACGACGTTTTTGCTACACACGGTGACTTTTTGTGAAACAAAAAACGACGTTTTGAAAAACGACACAAAAAATTCAAGCATGTTGGAATTTTTTTTTGGTCGTTTTTTTTAAGACAAAAAACGACGTTTTGCCCACACACGATCAATTTAAATGACGTTTTAAAAAACGTCGTTTTTTTTCATCGCAAAAAACGACCGTGTGTACGCGGCATTAGTGTTAGTTTTGTGAACTGAGCCTGCAATGTTGAAGAACAATCCTTTTTCCAATTGTCTGAACTTTGCCTGAATAATCAAGTAGATGTGCATTCGAATGTAGAACATTGCTGAGATAAAGAGGCAGATTCAGGTAGAAATGCCTATCTTTAGGCATGCCTAGTGTCTGGCTTTTAAACTAGGCCGCCGCAACTTTTTCAGGCAAGTGCTTTATTCTCACAGCACTTGCCTGTAGAGGCGGCATAGCGTAAAAGACCCGGCCGAATTCAAATTCGGCGGGTAGGGGGCGTGTATTATTTAAATGAAGCGCGTCCCCGCGCCAAAGGAACTGCCCATGCGCAAGCCGTGCATTGATCCCAGTGCCCATGCTCCAAATCTCGACGGCAATACGACGTGTAAACGACGTGAACGGCACTTACGCATAGCCCTATTCGCGAATGTTTTACGCAAACGACGGGAAAAAAAGCGTTGGCACGCCGTCCATACTTAACATTGCCTGCGCCTCATATAACAGGAATAACATTACGACGGTACTACGCTAACGCAAACGACGTAATAGAATAGCGCCGTACGTTCGGGAAACGGCGTATAGGCATATTTACATATTTTAGACGGGAACGCCACCTAGTGGCCAGCCTAAAATATGAAAATAAGATTAGACAGCGTAAGAGACTTACGCATGTCTGAATCTAAGGAAAATCTATGCTAAATTGATTTTATGAATCAGTGGCATAGATTGGACGCCTAAAACGCAGAGATAAGACGGCTTATCTGAAAATCAACATAAAATCTACAAAAAAACATAATAGCAAAACATGAACATGAATGAAATACCCGAGACAACAAGGATCCATCTCTTCCATCAATTTTCACAATAGCTTTACGGAAATCTGTAAACTTTCCTGAAAATTCTTTCTCCAAATTGGATTGTTCCAGGGTCCCTAGGAAAAATGAACATATACCAGTTATAAGGCAGTTGACAAATTCGCACATTGATGTAACAGGATCATCAGGCTAAGCAAGTCTTACTGGTTTAAAACCAAATAGTGTCAAATCACTAAATCGCAAAAAATAAATAATGTTAGTTGTTAGACTGGGTCACTGCTGCTTAAATGGTCTATATGGACTCATACACCTTAAAATATGGGAGAAGAATGGAGCAGTGGCGCTTTCTCTGTGCGGAAGTGACGTCATCGCGGCTCCGGCCAATCACAGCGCCGGAGCCGAAATACCCAGAAGTAACTCAGGTATCAATGGCGGGGGCGGAGGTGGAGGAACGAGAGTCGCTTCAGGGGCTTCGATCTCAGGTAAGTAATTCATAATGAGCTAGTATGCTATGCATACTAGCTCATTATGCCTTTCTCTTGCAGGTTTTTTTTTTTTTTTTAAAGAAATACTTTAGAGCAGTGGTGCCCAACCAATGGCCCGGGGGCCACATGTGGCCCGCGGAGCCTTCTGATATGGCCCATGACCTCCTGCTCTGGGATGGCTGGGTGGCAAGCCCAGATTGCAGGTTAACAACCTGCCATCCCAGAGAATCAGTGTTGTGAATGAAGCCGGCGGTAGAGGAAGCAAGCAGCTTTTCAGAAAGTCTGCCACACCTGCAGGCAGTGGCGTATCTAGGGTATGGCAGCCATGGCAAGTGCCATGGGCGCCATATGAAGGGGGCGCTGTTGAGTGGCTGGGCAGCAAGGCACTTACCAGGATCTCTTCTTCCCTCCTCCCAAGCATAGGCAGGATCTCCTTTTCAGCACCTTTTCTAATGGACAATGGCAGCACTATCCCTGCTGCGTTCAGCCACAGCCCTCCTGTTCTCCCGTTCCATCTGGTAGGATTGGCAGCGCACAAAGAAGAAGAAGGAACATCAGTTTCTCCATCTCCTCTGTGAAAACTGAGGCCTTAAGTGATGAAGATTTCATCACTTCCAGTATTGGTTCTGCATTTACCTGGCCTTAGAGGGTAGAGGAGGGATCAGGGGTCTAATAAACCCCAGATTTCTCCATAAAGAGGATATGTCACTACCCAAGGTGTCACAAGGGATGATAAATATCACTAGTTTTGTTAGCTGTTTTTTTGTTAGGTTATCTGAAAGATGGGTTTCAAATGTCTCAACAGGGGCGCAGTCTCAGTGCTTGCCATAGGTGCTATTTTCCCTAGATACGCCCCTGCCTGCAGGATATAATAGACGTCTATGGCAAAGTCCAGATAACTGGCGGGAAAACCACAGGAACACTGCGCATGGGTAGACCACAGACATTCAGTGTAAAAGCAGCCATTGGCCCCTTTCTGGCCCCTTTTACACGAACGGTTCAAACCAATCAGACCCTCCATTCACCTCTATGGAGATGCAGATGTAAACAGACTTTTGTCCCTTTACACCCGCCTGCCTCCAATCCGATCTGCTAAAAAAACAGAAGTGGATCTGTCTCCTTCCATCTGATTGGTTTAGAGGGCCCATAGAGTAGATTGGGCTGTGTCTGCTTTGCATATGCAGACTGGACACAGACCTGTCACCTGCCCACTCCGCTCATTGTGGCCCGTGACTGGTTACTAAGTTGCTTAAGTGGCCCTCGACCTTCAAAAGGTTGGGTATCCCTGCTTTAGAGGGTTTACTTCCTCTTTAAAGGCATCTTCACGAGAATTGAATAGCTGCTTAGTCACTTTGGAGTTTGCACTGGCATTATGAACCTTATTGTTTTTGTATGCACTTTGTTACCGATTGCACTTGACACATTTGGATATGTGGTAATTATTGATTGTGTGGATTTACACTCACCGGACAATTTATTAGGTACACCTGCTCAATTGCTTGGTAACACAAATTGCTAATCAACCAATCACATGGCAGCAACTCAATGCATTTAGGCATCTAGACGTGGTGAAAGTGACTTGCTGAAGTTCAAACCGAGCATCAGAATGGGGAAGAAAAGGGGTTTAAGTGACTTTGAATGTGGCATGGTTGTAGGTGCCAGGCGGGCTGGTCTGAGTATTTATAAAAATGGTGATCTACGGATTTTCACACACAATCATCTCTAGGGTTTACAGAGAATGGTCCGGAAAAGAGAAAATATCCAGTGAGTGGGAGTTGTGTGGATGAGAATGCCTTGTTGATGTCAGAGGTCAGAGGAGAATGGGCAGACTGGTTCAAGATGATAGAAAGGCAATAGTAACTGAAATAACCAATCATTACAACCAAGGTATGCAAAATACCATCTCTGAACGCACAACACGTCAAACCCTGAAGCAGATGGGCTACAGCAGCAGAAGACAACATTGGGTGCCACTTCTGTCAGCTAAGAACAGGAGACTGAGGCTACAACTTGCACAGGCTCACCAAGATTGGACAATAGAAGATTGGAAAAGCATGGCCTGGTCTAACGAGTCTCTATTTCAACTGCCACATTCAAATGGTAGGGTCAGAATTTGGCGTAAACAACATGAAAGCATGGATCCATCCTGCCTTGTATCAGTTCAGGCTGGTGGTGGTGATGGTGGTGTGATGGTGTGGGGGATATTTTCTTGGCACACTTTGGGCCCCTCAGTACCAAATTAGCATTGTTTAAATGCCATGGCCTACCTGAGTATTGTTGCTGATCATGTCCATCCCTTTAGGAACTACATCTTCTGATGGCTCCTTCCAGCAGAATAATGCACCACAAAGCCCAAATCATCTCACCACTGGTTTCTTGAACATGACAATGAGGTCACTGTACTCCAATGGCCTCCACAGTCACCAGATCTCATCCAATTAGGGTGACCACATTTCCAAACTACCATTCAGGGACCCCCCCCCCCTTCCCAAAAATCAGCTTGTGGTTAACGAATCACAGCACAGCGATTGGACACAAAATGGGGGGATTTATGATTTCTCCAATCACAAGCAAAGGGGGGGGACTGTGCTCCTCCAGACATTCCCGGCCAGGACAAGTACTGTCAGTGAGTAAAGTGGTGATGTTGCTGCCTTTTTTGGGGGCATTCGTTTGGCTTGGGGGGTGGCTGTGTCAGTTTCATTTCATACTTTTTGTGGACTTGCCTTTAGAGGACCCGTCCCGTCCGTCCCCTTTCTTTTGTTTAACCTCATTTTTCTAACTCTGAACTAAAGAAGCATACCCTTTGCAGTGTGGTTTGGGGGATCCACCGTAAGGATAGATTTTGTCACATTGTTGGAGTTCAGTTTCAATGTAACACGGCAATAATGTAACTGTAATTCTTATAAACATACATTTGTATTTTTGAAGTATTAACTACAAAATAAGCTTATGCTGTAGAAAAACTAAAAACTTCTCATAGGCTCCATTCACACTTATGTGACTCGTCCTGCAACTGTAGACACTAAATTTGAATGACAAGTCGCACCCCATGTTTTCCAATGACAACCGTTCAAATATATGCGACTTAAAGTCTGTAAAAAGGTTCTTGCACTACTTAAGTCTGACTTTAATGGTACTTGAGTGCCATAGACTGCAATGTAAACCCTCAAAAGAATGCTATTGGTGTGACAGTTGTCCATTATCATTGGTCAAAGCCAAACATGCATCCAAGTCGCACCAATCCTAGATTGCGTCAAAGTTGCACTCTAATTGGCATGACTTTAGAATCGTACAAGTGTGAATGGAGCCTTATAGCAGTTGTAAAAACAGAAAATTCAATGCAAAAGAAACATTGCAGTGGCGGCCCGTCCATAGGGGGCGCAGGGGCGCCGCCCCCCTCCACCAGAGTCATTAAAAAAAAAAAGAAAGGTCCTTTAACAGCACTACTATGTGCAGGGTGGGCGCAGGTCACAGTTCACTGCTATAGCGTCATTGAAGCGTCATGCCAATGCAAGCAGGCAAGACGCTTCATTTGCAGTTTTTTTTTTAAGCTCTGTGGCTATGTGCTTTGCGCCACGAGCCAATCACAATGCAGTGTCTCCACTCTCTCCACTCCAATTGGGTCTTGCTGCTTCCTCTCTGCAGAAGGAAATGGGCAGTGCTTTCCCCAGGGCAGTGTTACTTTCGTTTTTGGCTCCAAAAGGAATCTAAGGTAGGTAACTTATTTAAAACACTTTATTTGTCTGAGTCTCATTGTCTGTCCTTTCCAGTGTCACTGTCCACCCCATCCAGCAGCACCTTGTGCTGTATGCTCAGCCTGTACTGTGATCGGGCTGGAGGAAGGGGAACAGAGAGCCGTGCTTCACATCTCCTGTATGTGTGTGAGGGCTTAGAGTACTGCGTCCTGCTGCAGCTGTGCTTCACAGATCTCTTATCTCTGTCTGTCTCTATCTGCCCCCCCCTCTCTCTCTCTCTCTGTGTCTGTGTATCTATCTATCTATCTATCTATCTATCTATCTATCTATCTATCTATCTATCTATCTCTGTATCTATCTATCTATCTATCTATCTCTGTATCTATCTATCTATCTCTGTATCTATCTATCTCTGTATCTATCTATCTCTGTATCTATCTATCTATCTATCTATCTCTGTATCTATCTATCTATCTCTGTATCTATCTATCTATCTATCTCTGTATCTATCTATCTATCTATCTATCTATCTATCTATCTATCTATCTATCTATCTATCTATCTATCTATCTATCTACCTATCTATCTATCTATCTATCTATCTATCTATCTATCTATCTATCTATCTATCTATCTATCTCTGTATCTATCTATCTATCTATCTCTGTATCTATCTATCTATCCATCTCTGTATCTATCTATGTATCTATCTATCTATCTCTGTATCTATCTATCTATCTATCTATCTCTGTATCTATCTATCTATCTCTGTATCTATCTATCTATCTATCTATCTATCTATCTATCTATCTATCTATCTATCTATCTATCTATCTCTGTATCTATCTCTGTATCTATCTATCTATCTCTGTATCTATCTATCTATCTCTGTATCTATCTATCTATCTATCTCTGTATCTATCTATCTATCTATCTATCTTTCTATCTCTGTATCTATCTTTCTATCTCTGTATCTATCTATCTATCTCTGTATCTATCTATCTATCTCTGTATCTCTGTATCTATCTATCTATCTATCTATCTATCTATCTATCTATCTATCTATCTATCTCTGTATCTATCTATCTATCTATCTATCTATCTATCTATCTATCTATCTATCTATCTATCTATCTATCTATCTATCTATCTATCTATCTCTGTATCTATCTATCTCTCTATCTATCTATCTATCTATCTATCTATCTATCTATCTATCTATCTCTGTATCTATCTATCTACCTATCTATCTCTGTATCTATCTATCTACCTATCTATCTCTGTATCTATCTATCTATCTCTGTATCTATCTATCTATCTCTGTATCTATCTATCTATCTCTGTATCTATCTATCTATCTATCTATCTCTGTATCTATCTATCTATATCTGTATCTATCTATCTATCTCTGTATCTATCTATCTATCTATCTATCTATCTATCTATCTATCTATCTATCTATCTATCTATCTATCTATCTATCTATCTCTGTATCTATCTATCTCTGTATCTATCTATCTCTGTATCTATCTATCTATCTATCTATCTATCTATCTATCTATCTATCTATCTATCTATCTATCTATCTATCTATCTATCTATTTATCTATCTATCTATCTCTGTATCTATCTATCTATCTCTGTATCTATCTATCTATGTATCTATCTATCTATCTCTGTATCTATCTATCTATCTCTGTATCCATCTATCTATCTCTGTATCCATCTATCTATCTCTGTATCTATCTATCTATCTATCTATCTCTCTCTGTATCTATCTATCTATCTATCTATCTATCTATCTATCTATCTATCTATCTCTCTCTGTATCTATCTATCTATCTCTGTATCTATCTGTCTATCTCTGTATCTGTCTATCTCTGTATCTATCTGTGTCTCTCTCTTTATCTATCTGTGTCTCTCTCTGTATCTATCTGTGTCTCTCTCTGTCTCTATCTGTGTCTCTCTCTGTCTCTGTCTCTCTCTCTCTGTCTCTCTCTGTCTCTCTCTGTCTCTCTCTGTCTCTCTCTGTGTCTCTCTCTGTCTCTCTCTGTGTCTCTCTCTGTGTCTCTCTCTGTGTCTCTCTCTGTCTCTCTCTCTGTCTCTCTCTCTGTCTCTCTCTGTCTCTCTCTGTGTCTCTCTGTGTCTCTCTATGTCTGTGTCTGTCTCTGTCTGTGTCTCTCTCTGTCTGTGTCTCTCTGTCTCTCTCTCTGTCTGTGTCTCTCTCTGTCTCTGTCTGTGTCTCTCTCTCTGTCTCTGTCTGTGTCTCTCTCTGTATCTGTCTGTGTCTCTCTCTGTATCTGTCTGTCTGTCTGCAGGTCCTATTGTCTGCGAGTGACGTTGCCGGGGGGGGGGGGGGGGGGGTTGGCTGGGGTTTTGTTTGCACCCCCCCCAAAAAAATGGAGCACCAGCCGCCACTGGATAGTATAATCTCACTTTACAACACATCTTAATTTTCCATCAAAATGTATAGAAGGACAACAAAATCCACTTACCTAGGTCCAGTGCAAATTCTGCAGTGCATGATTCTGAGCAGCCAACAAGAACTGACTCCTCCAAGGTCAACTTGTCTGTTCCGTGCTGGCTGAGGGTTTTCATTAACTCTATAAAGCCAAAAGTACGTATTATAAAATTATTATAAAATGTGGTCCATACAGCACTTGATAATGTCTTGTCCCATAGTGTAACTAAAGGCACTATTTTAGTTTTGGAGAGTGGAGAGAGTTTAGAACCCCTGGCAGGTTTTTTTTTGCTGTCTGTGCCCCCATTAGGGAGATTTGTCCAGTTTACAGTTATTATTAAAAATAAAATCTGTGAAAATAAAAGAAAATCCCACATTTTGGGTAGACACAAGAACACTAAGGAGAAATCTTCCATAGGGGATACTGATTGTGGTATTCCAGGCGACACCCCAGGATTCCCTCACTTCCTGTCCTTGCTATGGGACAGAAAATGAAAGGTAATCTACCCAATGGGACACAGATGGCAACAAAAAAAAAAAACAGACAGGGGTTATAATCCTTCCTTTATTCTATCCAAAATTAAAAAAATAAGTTTGCCTTTAGCTACATTTTACTTACTACCGTATAAACACAAAATAAGTCGGAGATGAAAGGTCACATGATCACTGGTCTGAGCTTGGAGCAGGTTACTAATTCACAATCATTAACTGTCAAAGCCTGCAGTTCCTGCTGTGATAAAGGTTTGACTTGGTGGCGGGGAGCATGGGATACCCCAAATAATGGAACTTTGAGTAAATAGAAGACACCTTTTTTCTGCCAGCTTGTCTGTCTCTGTGTCATAAAGCCAAGAAGGTAGATTACCCTAAGTTCCCACAATGATCTCTTCTGAGTAATCAGCTAGGGCCTCCTTGTAGAGCTGAGCACTCTTCACAGTCAATAAGCCTCCAAAATCTGGGCAATTTACCAGAAACTCTTCAGTGAGGGTGAAAATAGCTCAAAATACCACAGGAAAGCTGGACACCCTCCTCCAACTTCCACTGGGTACTCTTCAGCGAGCTCTACAAACCAAAATTTAAATCCAGGCTTTTGAATAGGCCCCCCAGCAATGCTACAGCTGGAATCTCGATGACCCTTCATCAACTTTTCGACAGGGCCCCCTCCTGGCCAGGGTCTCCTCCTGCAGGATGGGACCCAGGACCAACTCAATGCCTGCTTCAAGCTTCAGATGTGTTACTATTTATGAGCTCCCCAGCCACCTTCTGGGCACACCTCCCCAAGGATTGGCTGGGTCCCCATGAATATTCAGACTGTCCTTCTGCCTTTCCTCCCACTGTGATTCCAGAACATTCTAGAATGCAGGGGGAAGTAATCAGACTAGCAGCCTATGAAACGCTTAGCAGACTAAAGTTTTCAACCACTGCTCCACAGGCTGCAGAGTAGCGAAACTAAATTTAACTGATATCCTAAACCCTAACTAGGAAGGTGATACACTACTATGCAATTTCATGCTATCAGCTGACTAAAATTGAGAATCAGAAAACTATATGTAACTCCTATCTAAGAACTTCTCTTATTTGCCATTAGAAGTTTTTCATTAGATCTACTTGATAAGTGCAAAAAAAAAAAAAATACATGTTGATTATGTCAGAGCTGCCTGTGTCCAATGTTTAGATCCTGTGTTATCTGAAGGAGAGTAATTAGCCCTGTCTGTCCTTATTTTGGGACTACAGAAGGATTAGCCTTTATGCTGTGATGGGAAAGTAGGTGGGTTTAGTAGTTTGGCAAGAGAGAACTGGGCAGGGCTGGAGCCTTAAGTTGGGTACACACTATAAGAAAACCGGGGGGAACTATCGTCCAATTTTCCTCGTGGAGTCGTGGTATACCAGAAAATCGAAACAGATGAAAGAAAATTTGTACGAAAATTTATGTATGACACAGGCTTCTTTTTTGTTTGTTGATTCAGATCATGCGCTGTCTTTCTTTTCTGAATTTTCTTGTATGAAAATCATACGAAAACAGTACACATTAATCATTCGTTCTATTTCCCATACAAACAAATTTCAGGGGAGTAGATTAAGATTGCTGTTCCTGATCACTAGGAACAGACAATCTCTCTCTACTCCCAGTCAGTCCCCTCCCCCTACAGTTAGAAACACCTACCTAGGGAACATTTAACCCCCTGATCGCCCCCTAGTGTTAATCCCTTCCCTGCCAGTGTCATTTATACAGTAATCAGTACATTTTTATAGCACTGATCACTGTATAAATGTCACTGGTCCCAAAGACATGTCAAAAGTATCCGTTCTGTCTGCCGCAATGTTGCAATCCCGCAAAAAAATCACAGATCACCGCTATTACTAGTAAAAAGAAATATAATAATAACAATGCCACAAATCTATCCCCTATGTTGTAGATTTGATCAATTTCATGCAAACCAATTTTTCAAAATTGTCGCTTTTTTTTTGTTTACAGCGCATAAAATAAAAACCGCAGAGGTGATCAAATAGAGCCAAAAGAAAGCTCTATTTGTGGGGAAAAATTTGTTTGGGTACAACATCGCCCGATCATGAAATTGCCCGTTAAAGTGACGCAGTGCCGTATCGCAAATAATGACCTGGTCAGGAAGTAGTTAATGTAAAAAATATTGTCCAAACAACAAACCTTGCCATAAAAAACATACCTCATATATTGTATGGCCAATACAAATGAATATTGCATATAGCGATGGAGTCATACTACCATATTGCCTCATATAAAGTCCCAACCTTTTGTGGGTCACTTACTTATGCTTTTCAGTGACCAAGAGTCGTTTGACAGCAGGTTATTGCAGACCCGCTCTAGTAGGATGCTGACCCTACTGTCAGGATGCTTGATTGACAGCTGGCTCTGGCTTTCAGTGCGTGGCTGAGAGCCAAAAACAGCTGTACCCATTCCCCCGGCCAGACTGGCGCTCCAGTGAGCACTGGAGGGACAGAGTGAAGCGCGACAGTCACTCTCTAAGCAGGCCAAGAACTCAGTGATCACTGGCCATGTGATCGCTCAGTTCCCTGTCTTAGGGCTGACATGGGGCAGCTTCAGAATCACACCGATACTGCAGCATACAGGTGAGAATGAACATTTGTTTTTTCTACACCCCAAACTTCTCCTGTTTTTTAATTGTGCCTGCAGCAAGTCAGGTAGAACTCATGTAATTTTCTGACTGGAGGACACCCAGCATTATTGCCTTTTCTCCCCAGCCAAACTGTCTTTGGCCCTCCCCTTTCAACCACTGGATATGCAAATGCAGCCTGCCTAGGAAAACTCACTCCTCCAGACTGACAATAACCCATTAAGACATTTTGATATTAGCGTAACCCCTCCTAAAAATCAGCCTACTGCTTGTATCAGGGCTGAGGAGTCTTGGGAGTAGTGCTGAGGTATGGTGTTTTTTCTGTGATGTTTTTTTTTTGGATTTTATTTACAGCACCCTGCCTACACCTTCCACTAGGTGCAATCTAACGGTGTTGCATTGCATAGAGAAGCACAGAGACCCAGTGATAATTAATGTAAGATCAAAGGTTTTCATCTTTCCATCTATTAAATCTTCTTTCCTTCGTTTTAACTTTAAATAGTAATTAGTAATAGTAATAAAATATTTTTTTCAGCCAGTAAATACCTTATACAGCCCACTTCCTGTTTCTTGTCTGGTCATTAGCCTAGGCTTATGACATCATGCACAGCTCTCTCTCTCACTCTTGTGATAGTTTGCCAGGAATAAGGGAAGGGGGATGAGTCATAAGAGGGCCAATGAGAGCTGCAGAGCTGGAGGTTTGTCTGTGTAAATCCAGGAAGTGAACAGGCAGCAGCTTCAGCTGCCCACAGTTAAAATGGTTACAGCCAGACTCAGTGGAGGGAGATTTCTGCAGCATATTTGGCAAGTACAGAATCAAAGTATATATAAAATAATATGCAAAGTGGTTGGAGGGAAGCTTCAGAATGGCAAAGATGTTTTTATTACAAATTATGTGAGCAGACTGCAGTTCCTCTTTAACTTAAATTTCATCTTAAATTTAATTTGTATATTTTTGAGGGGAGAAGGAAAGAACCAAGAAAAGAAAATATATTATTACATATTGCAACAATCAGGAAACAAGAAGTTCAAATTTACCTGAACAGCTTAACACTGGTGCATAATAAGAACTGTCAGACTTGCGTAAAAGGGGTGAAAGGTTGTGGAACAGATAAAATGACCCTGATTTTAGCGCCTGGCGACAAATTTCATCATTTTCCTTTAATTCAAACAGGAAGCTGTGGATAAATAACAACATAATGTTAAGCAATATATTTTCACAGAACACGGAAAAGCGAGAAGAGGAACTGTTATGTTTTATTGTTTGTTTGCACAATGGATGCATCCACAGAGAATAATAGCACAGTAAATGGGTTTCTCCTTGGGAAGTGGCATTCTGTTTTCGTCTTTCTATGTCATGATGAGTAATCTTTATCAACCTTATCAGATTGTGTGTGTGAGGGTGGGCTTAGTACCCTCCCCATAACCACTAACAACATGTTTACATGTTCTGATTGAAGTGCCTTTATATCTGAATGCACAAGCTGACGTTTTACCGCGTTTGCGTTTATAAGCGTTTAGTTAAGAGACATCATAAGACCCTCCCTAAGCTCAAAAAGCAATATTATTTAACCATTTCAGGCATTTTGTGAGACCAAAGTGAGTAGCAGCTGAAAGAGCAGCAGTATACTTGTATTTAGCGTGTCACTTGCCACAAGTTGTGGATTGTCCACTGGCCACGTCACCTGGCCACATCACCTGCCACGTCACCTGGCCACATCACCTGCCACGTCACCTGGCCACATAACCTGCCACGTCACCAGGCCACATCACCTGCCACATCACCTGGCCACATCACCTGGCCACATCACCTGGCCACAAGTTGTGGATTGTCCACTTGCCACATCACCTAGCCATGTCACCTGCCACAATTTGTGGATTGTCCACTGGCCATGTCACCTGCCACACGTCGTGGATTGTCCACAATGCAATGCAAGCAATTACAGTTGTTTATGTTTTTTTAATGGTTTTTCATCATTTGCCATCATTTTTGAGATTTCTAATGTAAAAAAAATAGGTCACCTTTAAAAACGCCTATAAACGAAATCGCAGCAAAACGCCGGTACCGCGTTTTTCTGCGTTTTGCTGCGTTTTGCCGCGTTTTGCGTCTGAAACGCATTTGTTTGCTTCTGGAAAAAACTAGGGTAAACTCAACTGCCTAAAAACGGCAATAAACGAGACTGTGTGCATGGACACATAGGATAACATTGAATGTGTTCAGGGGCAGTTGAAAAAAATGTCCAAATGCCTCTGAACTCGAGTTTACCAGCGTCTCGTGTGCATGGGGCCTAAGTCTGGGTTCACACTTCATTTGGATACGGCTCATAGCAGGGGTCCGGTGCGTCCCTGTTCTCCATTTTATGGACGAATCAGGGCTGAATTTTTGCCTGAATTCAGACCTGAAACGAAGCAAAATATGCACAGGACCCTTCTGCAGTGCGTTCCGCAGCCGCCCCGGAGATGTGTGAAGCCGCTCAGTTTTTTTCCTTGTCCCCCTTTTTTAAGATCAATTCATAACCAATCTTGTCTTGGTGCTCCATTCTTTATAGTAATATCTAAAAAAAAAAATTACCAGCATGCAGGGTTTGTTTTCCCTGTCCCCTCCCACACCCACTGGCCGGGGGCGGACGTATCTCTATGGACTGCTGAGCATGATTTTGCTCTGGGTAAAGTGGCCTATATATGGGGGGGGGGAATTACACCACACATGATATACCGTTGTGTTTGTTTTTTTGTAAATAACTCTATATATTTGATGTTTTTGATTAGTTATGAGTAATGTGTGTTTTTTTTTCTTGTAAACTCCTTATACAGTAAAACCTTGGTTTGCGAGCATAATTCGTTCCAGAAACATGATTGTTCGGCACACGGTTGCGGCTTCTCAGCTGTGTGCGCATGCGCAAATAACACTGTGCACTCTGGCTGGTCCGGCAGTCTTCTGGGACATGTGACATGTCCCAGAAGACTGCAGGGAAGGGGAGAACTGTCAAAACTAGGTACCCCCCCCCCCAAAAAAAATGACATGCCAAATGTAGCAGGGAGGGGGAGGAGTGCTTAAAGCAGAACTTCCCCTTTTGGGTGGAGCTCCGCTTTAACTACTAATCACGTTTATCACACTCTAGAATTTATGCCCAAATGCTAAATATACTAAAGGAAAATAGTGGTAAAAAAAAAAATGGTGTGTTAAATAACTTGTATTTTCTGTAGTATATTTTATTTTGTTGATGTTAATCTAGTAGCTGTCTGGAAATTCACAATGATCTTCCATGATCATGGTTATAGAAAAAGGAATTATGTTTTGCTAACTATATTTCCACTGGAAACTAACCTCCAGGAACTCAGGATCTTTGTAAAAACTGCAGGTATACTATGAGTTAATTCCAATGAGGTGCATGCCACCTTGTGGACTTATCTCTTTCATTTACATCTGATAAGTTTATTGGGTTCCAGGAAGATAGCTTTCAGAGCTCTGACCATCTGGACAATGGCCTCAGCTCCTTCACGTGTAGAATAAATGCAGCAGTTATGCCTGACCCTCTCCTCCTCTTGCCCAATCACAGAAGCCCTTTACATTATGAGAACTCATTAACAAAAAAATACAAAGGCTTCTGCAAATGAGCATCAGAGAAGATAGGCAGGCATAACTGCTGTGTGTGCTTCTCTCTTCTCAGAGAGTGAGCATCTCCTCTGTCAAATGTACAGTAAATAAAAGAGATGTCTAGAACGTGGTGTACACTTTACTAGTCTGCCTGGACATAGCTCAAAGTAGCTCAAAGCCTGTAATTCAGCTTCAAAGCAAAACTAAACCCTCCCATTCTTTACAGCCAAGGAAGCTGTCATCTTAGGCTCTGTTTGATCTGCAATTGTCATGGTGCTGTCCATATAAACAGTTATGACACCAGCCATTTGATGGATCAATAGTTATTTTGAAAGCACAAACAATTGTGCCAGTTATCATTCACTGCCTTACTTTAATGCAGTGCTTCTCAAATAGTGGGGCGCGCCCCTCAGGGGGGCCGCGAGGCTCCGTAAAGGGGGGCTCGTTTAACTACTTGCTGACGGGCGTACGACTTTGTACGGCCACAGCGCAGCCCTGAATCCCCAGCGCGCGCTCCCGAGCGTGCATCGGGGAACTCCTGTGCTGGCCGTGTCCCTCGGACACAGCCAAACACAGATCGCGGTAAATAGCCAATCACAGCGTCTATTTACAGCGCAATCCAATGGGAGATGATCTTATGTGTAAACATATGAGATCATCTCTCATTGCCGACTCTCCGCTCCTCACACAGACAGCGCGTGTGAGGAGGGAGAGAGAACAGAGAACTGAGCGACTTGGGGGAAAAAAAGGCAACAAATCAGTGCCCCAGGATCACCTATGCCCCCCAGTACCAAAGTGCCCACCAGTACCACAGTGTGCCCACCAGTACCAGTGTGCCCACCAGTACCACAGTGTGCCCACCAGTACCACTGTTCCCACCAGTACCACTGTGCCCACCAGTACCACCGTGCGCCCACCAGTACCACTGTGATGATACTATTTACAGTCGCGCGGGGGGGCGCAAAATGTTTTCTTCTTCCTAGGGGGGGCATGACAGAAAATAATTGCGAAGCACTGCTTTAATGTAACTCTTTTAACAGTTTAACAGATAATTAATGGGTTTAGATCAGTGTTTCTCAACTCCAGTCCTCAAGGTACCTCAACAGGTCATGTTTTCAGGATTTCCATTATTTTTTTCAGGTGATTATATCAGTTTCTTCTTCTTCTTCTTCTGCCTTAGTAATTACCACAGCAATTTCATCTGAGTGAAATCCTAAAAACATGGCCCGTTGGGGTGCCTTAAGGACTGGAGTTGAAAAACTCCCTTTTTAGATCTTTAAGATCCCTCTTTCCCATCTCAGGATGTTGAGAGGTATGCAAATAAGGACATATCTTATCACTAAAACAGCTGCATACTGTACCTGCCAATTTATATACCCTCCCCGTCCACAACTCAATAGTGTTCAAACAAATCCACAGCCCCCTCCCCAACACTACAGTTTCCCTGGAACGGTCACTCCCAGGCATTGCACATATCTGCTATTGCCAGGTCAGTAACACAATAGGCTCAGTTCACAAAGCTTACACACTAGGACAGGGGTCTCCAAACTTTCTAAAGGAAGGGCCAGTTTACTGTCCTTCAGACTTTAGGGGGGGGGGGGCAGGACTTTATCCAGTGGGGGTAAACAATGCCTGATCTTTGATATTGGGGGGATAAATAGTTGGTGTCATTGGGAGGAATAGTGCTCCATTGTTAATTGTCAGTGGAAGGAACAGTGTCCCACTCTGTTGGTGTCAGTGGAAGGAACAGTGTCCCACTCTGTTGGTGTCAGTGAAAGGAACAGTGTCCCACTCTGTTGGTGTCAGTGGCTGACAGGAATTATGCCCCAATGTTGGTGTCAGTGGCAGAAATAATGCCTCAAGGGCCGCATAAAGGCAAGCAAAGGACTGCATCCGGCCCCAGGGCCATAGTCTGGAGACCAGTGCACCAGGATAAGCATACTCTTTTTTTTCTTTTTTAATGGCTTATTTTAAACTACTGTGTATACTCGAGTATAAGCCAAGGTACCTAATTTTCCCACAAAAAAATGGGAAAACGTATTGACTTGAGTATAGGCCGAGGGTGAGAATGCAGCAGCCACTGTAAGTGCAAGTACACTGACTCGAGGGCTGAAAATCTCGGCTTATACTCGAGTATATACAGTAAGTCTGATGAGAAATAAAAAAATACCAGTCACATAAATAAAAAGATTCTTATCCCTGTGTTAAAGCTTTGTCAACTGAGCTAATGTCTTTGAAAAAACTTCTCTACCCAGGGGCGGACTGACCATTCGGGCACTCGGGCACTGCCCGAGGGCCCCATGCAACTAAGGGGGCCCCATCAGGGTTGTCAGCCTCAGTAAAATCAGGGACAGTATGTAAAAATCTGTGTTTTTATAAAAATCCCAAGATTATAGCTGCCTCGCCTCTCCAGTAACTTTTCAGTGTGTGTATTTGTATTCTGTGTGTATGTATACTGTATGTGTGTGTATACTGTGTATGTATACTGTATGTGTGTGTATACTGTGTGGCCCCATAATCTATTGCCTGGGGGCCCCATATACTCCGATTGCCCGGGGTCCTCCATAATCTCCTATTGCCCGGGGGCCCCATGAGTTCTCAGTCTGTCCCTGTCTCTACCAATCCCAGACTCAACTGTATCTTGTCCTTGGAAAACTTATTCCCACCCATCCCAGACTCAACTGTATCTTGTCCTTGGAAAACTTATTCCCACCCATCCCTGACTTAACAGTCTCCTTGTAAATGCCACTGCCCCTCATTACCAGCACAGCACCAGGACATCCCTGGAAATGATACTATCCCATCTCTAACTTAGAATCTAAGGCTGCTTTCGCATTGAGGCGCTTTACAGGCACTATAACGCTAAAAATAGCGCCTGCAAAGCGCCTTGAAAGAGCATCTCCTCTCACTTCAATGTGAAAGCCTAAGTGCTTAAAGCGGATCTCCACCCTAAAGTGAAGATCCGCTGATCGGAACCCTCCCCCCCTCCGGTGTCACATTTGACACCTTTCAGGGGGGAGGGGGGTGCAGATACCTGTCTAAAGACAGGTATCCGCACCCACTTCCGGCCCGCAGTCTCGGGCAAAAGACGGGCTTTTCCCGTTGTATGCTGGGAACTCTCAGCTCCCAGCACACAGCGGGAACCAATCGCGGGCGCAGCGCGACTCGCGCATGCGCCGTAGGGAACCGGGCAGTGAAGCCGGAGCGCTTCACTTCCTGGTTCCCTCGCCGTGGATGGAGGGGGGAGCAGCAGGGTGACGAGCGATCGCTCATCCTCTGCTGCGGACGCCGCTGGACTCCAGGACAGGTAAGTGTCCTAATATTAAAAGTCAGCAGCTGCAGTATTTGTTGCTGCTGGCTTTTAATATGTGTTTTTGGTGAACCATCCGCTTTAAGTTGGCTTAAATAAAAGGTTATATACATACACTAAATGCCCACATTTGTTTTATATTAGGTAAAAAAAAAAACGTTAAACTTCTGAATGGGCACACATGGGCTGACCTGTTTACAGAGAAAGGGGAAATAAGGTTGTCATTTGCATACTGTAACTTTGTGCCACTCCTACATACACTGTAATTATGTTTTAAAATATCAAATACAAAGCAGTGAATTCATTCTGAAAATAGCTCTGTTTCACCAGATTTCCAAGCCACGTCATTTTACTGCTGGAAATTTCATCATACGATCCTGCCCAGAGCTAAGTACACAATGACATTCCTAAGCGCAGAGAAATGGCAACTGAGTTTCCTCAAGAGTTCTTCTCATACTTAAAGAAGGCAAATCAAATAAATGTTTTAAAGAGTTAAAACCAATGATAATAGAAATAAAATGAATACTTCCACAACTAAATAGGGATTGTAAAGGTTCATTTTTTATTTTCTAAATAGGTTCCTTTAAGCTAGTGCATTGTTGGTTCACTTATATTTTCCTTCGATTTCCCTTCTGAATGGTTTTTTTTCTGAATTTCTCACTTCCTGTTTCTCCTCAGCAAGATTGCCCCCATCATCCAAGCTGTTCTGGCTGGGGGTTAGTCAGCCAGAACAGCTTACTGAGGAGGAATAGAAAGTGAGAAATTCAGACAAAGAAAACAAAGAAAAAAAACACTTATGAGGGAAATTTAAGTAAAAAGTTAGTGAACCAGCAATGCACTAGCTTAAAGGAACCTACTTAGAAAATACGAACCTTTACAACCCCTTTAAAGTGGAGTTCCGACCATTTTTTTTTTTAAAAGTCAGCAGCTACAAATACTGCAGCTGCTGACTTTTAATATATGGACACTTACCTGTCCAGGATGCCTGCGATGTCGGCACCCAAAGCCGATCTGTCCCTTAGCTCTCGGGTGGAGGCGCCGCCATTGTCAGTAAGGGAACCAGGAAGTGAAGGCGCAAGGCGCGCTGCGCGATCCCACTGGTCCCTGCCTATTTTTGAGACCTATGTGTCACCCAGAAGACAGTGGGGGTGCGGAAGAGGGGGCGGACATGACATACATCACTGCAGATACTGCGGCGGTCTTTGCCCGGAAGTGGGAGCAAATACCTGGATTACACAGGTATCTGCTCCCCCCCCCCTGAAAGTTGTCAAATGTGACACCGGAGGGGGGGGGGGGATTCCAAAAAAAGCGTAAGTTCCATTTTTGGGTGAAACTCTGCTGTAAGCTAACATTTCTTCGGTAATAATGAAAAGCTGAATGAGCAAGATCAAAGCAGAATATAATATAGTATACTAAACAGGCATTTATTTTTATATTATATAAGGGCTGCGTGCATTACATTCAGTGCATTAAAGGAGATCTGTGACGGGAAGGCCCGTGGTACCCATAATTCCTTGGAAAGTTTGGGAACCTCTTATTTCAGCTCCCCATGCACCTCCTATGTCTAAGTCACCCTGTGTCCATTAGGGGCACAGGGTGTCTGAGAAAATATGGCTTGGATTACTTAAAATAGGACAGTAATATTTATCCACAATATCTCCCAGGATATATATAAAGACTATTCTTGGTTTATTTAATTCTGAACTCAATATGTTAATTGAAAGAGCTGATCCCATTGGTCTCTGTACAATGTAGGAGATGGGCCGACTCCTACTGGAGCTCCTGATATTGTGAGAAGGTGTCCTGTGTTTATACTTATGATAATGTATACTGTGTGAAGCTCGTGACAACAAGTCCAACCTGTAGTGAAATCATGATTAATCACAACAGTGGCCAGGTGGGCATGAAGTCACCTCGGCTGCTTTAAGGCATTAGTTAATTAGCTCATGTTAATTTATGTTTCTGGTTACAGGTATATGGTTTGAGTAATATGAGTAGGTGGGGGGGAACCTCCTCTTCACCTGTATATAAGACTGTATTCTTGTTCTAATAAAGAGTTCATGCTTAGCAACCAAATGAGTATTGCCGGGGGGCGTGTCCAAGATGGCGACGTGAGCGGTCGCATCCTCCGTGAGCTCCGCTGGCTTCTCCTTGTTGATCCGTTCCACTGGTCTGCAGCCCCTAACCTTTCCGTCCGCTGCCACCTGGATGAGGCGGGGGACTCCCCGGGCGCAGTCCGGTAAGGGAAAAAAGCTCCGATTCCCTCTACTAACGGAGGTATCTCACCCTCCTCCGGCCTACCTCGTGGAGCCGCGCGCCACGCGCTCCTCTCGCATGGCGTCTCAGCCGCCTGGGGATCCCACGGACCCCAGACCATCCTGGCTCCCGGAGGTGATGGCCGCCATAGCGACCTGCCAGTCCACCCTGACGGCCAAGATAGAGGAGGTGCAGCTCGATGTGGGACTTATCCGTCAGGACATGGATAAGCTCCGCTCCCGCGTCACGGAGACGGAGCAGCGCATCGGGCTGCTGGAAGATGACTCCATGGAACACTCGGCTTCCCTCCGCACGCTCCACACTAAAGTGAAGGCCTTGGAATTTAGGGCGGAGGACGCCGAGAACCGAAACCGGAGGAACAACCTTCGTATCATCGGCCTCCCCGAAGAATCCGACAGCCTATGTGGAGGGCTTACTGCGCTCCGTTCTCCCTGATGCAAACTTCTCTCCCCATTACAGCGCAGAGAGGGCGCACAGAGTCCCCCCTAAGCTGGGACCCCCAGGAGCCCCCCCGAGGACATTCATCCTGCGGCTGCTAAACTTCAGGGATAGAGATGAGGTCCTCCGGGCTGCCAGGCAGCAAGGGGAGATTCGGTTTCAAAACACCAGGCTGATGATCTTCCCGGATTATTCTGTGGAGACCCAGAGGCAACGCAAGTCTTTTGACCAGGTCAAGGGAGCCCTGAGATCCCGCAACATCAAGTACAGCGTCCTTTTCCCGGCCAGACTCAAGGTTCAAGACGGCGAATCCCTCCGGTTTTTTAACACCCCGAGAGAGGCCTCTGACTGGCTTGATACCCTGCCACCGCACCGCTGAGCAAGCACCCGTGAGTAACTTCCATGTTCTCCCCTCTTTTAGTTTGATGTACTGATCCCTGCCTCTCGGGTGGGGACCCTGGCCCTCATGACAGTGACTTGTTATCCCTCCTGTTGGGAAGTCCCCCCTTTCACGGCCTCCCTTCCCCCGGACGTTGCCCTGGCTCTGGAAGGGCCTGTGAGGGGGTCATTGGTGAGAGGACTGCCCATCCCCCTTAACGGCCACTTTGTTGGAGGGTCCTACCGAGAGGCCACTGTTTCTGACTGATGTTGCAACACAAGTTTTGTGCCCCTGAGTACCTCAGGAGAACACTGAATGAGGCCCTTTATCTTCTTTTTCATCTTACAATGCGCGGTCTGCTACCCCCGCCTGAAGTTCCATTTATTTTATTTTTTGTTTCTGTCCACTTTCTGTTTCTCTGGGGAGTGGCATGACGGTTGGAGATCGTTATCCTAGTAGGGGGGTGGGGAGGGCTCATATGTCCATTGCTGTCGATCCCCCTTTTTCGATGTGCTGCCCCACCTGCCTCCTGTACTCATTGGAGGGGCCAGGAGCGGAGAGGCGTCGTGCTCAAGAGGACACCGGTGGGCCCCGGCTCGCCGCTTGAGCACCTATCCCCTTTTGCAGCCGGCGTGCTGATGTGGGACTGGGGAATGGAAGCTCTTCCCAGTTTTGAGGGACTGAGCAGGGTGGGGGGGGGGGTTATGTTGCCCGGTCTGGGCTGGTTATGACATGTGTTTTTCTTTCCCTTTTTTCACTTTGTTTTTTGTTTTCTTTTAAGTTTATGTTCAGATGTTTTATTGAGCATGCACGGTACTGTACAATGTCTAGTTTTATGCGGCAGGAACCGCCTCGGGTCCTGGCGCCAGCCTCCCTGGAGCTTTATTGTTCTGATCCGGCCCACTCACCTACCACTGATTGTCATGTCGGCACTTAACGTTATGTCCTGGAATACCAGGGGCCTCAATTCTCCGGTTAAGAGGTCACTGGTGTTCCAATTCATCAAATCCCATAACCCTCACATTTGTTCAGGAGACCCACCTGGTGGGTAGTAGAACCCTGGCTCTTAAAAAACCCTGGGTGGCCGCCCACTATCACTCTACATACTCCACATTTGCCAGAGGGGTGAGCATATTAGTTAACAAATCCCTCCCCTTCAAGCTCCTGGACCTGGCGCTGGACCCCGACGGTAGATATGTGGTTATCAATGCTAAAATCCTGTCTCAGACCTGGTCTATTGTGGGTCTCTATCTGCCCCCCCCCCCCCCCAGCCTCCCTGGTTCTATTAAACAAGATAACTGCCATTCTAGCTGACTTTGCTTCGGATCACATGATAGTGCTGGGTGACTTTAATATGGCCCCTGACCCGAGCGTGGACAGGATGGTGGGTGTGGGTCCCTCTTCCCCGGGACTGGCTTCCTGGGCTGAGGCCTATGGCTTGACGGATATCTGGCGGTGGAAACACCCTCAGGAGCGGGCCTACACCTGCCACTCTGCCTCATACGCCTCCTTTTCCCGTATAGACCTGGCCTTCGCAGGACAGTCGGTTTTGTCTAGGGTCAGGGAGGTTAAGATACTCCCCAGGGGTATCTCGGACCATGCTCCCCTGTTGGTGAACTTGGGTGGCCCGGAGACCCAGACCGGACTGTGGCGGCTGTCACGGTTTTAGATTTCAGACCAGGATGTGGAGTCCCAATTTGCGGGGGTGCTTGACAACTTTTGGGCCACTAACTCAGACACGGCCTCTTCGGCCGTTGTTTGGGATACTTTTAAGGCCTTCACTAGGGGTCAATATCAGACCATTATAGCTCGAGTTAGACGGGGAGGCGTTCTGCGCTAGATGCGGCTGAGGCGGCCGCCTCAGCACAGGAGGCACTGTATGTTCGTTCCTGGGATCCCCATCACTACATTAGACTGCAGTCCCTTACTGGGGAGGTTATGTCCCTCCGCACCTCCTTGACTCAGAAAAAGCTGCTGGCCCAATCCCAACGTATATTTGAGCAGGGCGAAAGATCGGGCAGACTCCTCGCTTGGCTCTCCAGGGAACACTCGGGGGGCATGGCTGTCCCCCAGATAGCCGGTCTGGACGGAGGTCTCCTGTACACCCCGGAGGAGATTAACCGTACCAGAGGCGATTCAGTTCGCATGTGCCGCGCTATATAAGTTTTCATTCATTCATTCATTCATTCATTCATTTGCCATGTACTACCAGCGCCTGATGAAGACAAAGAAAAATGGATAGCCGCACTCCAAAACCTGATGGGTGGTCTTTTATTCAATAGACAGCATGTACAAAAATAGGGTCACAGCAGTGGAAACAAGGAACAGCCGACGCGTTTCGCACTGGATCAGTGCTTAGCCATGAATAAGCACTGATCCAGTGCGAAACGCGTCGGCTGTTCCTTGTTTCCACTGCTGTGACCCTATTTTTGTACATGCTGTCTATTGAATAAAAGACCACCCATCAGGTTTTGGAGTGCGGCTATCCATTTTTCTTTGTCTTCATTTTGCTTAGTGCACCGCCAGCACCCTCGGTATCCTGCACCACCTGTAACCATTTAGTGATCCCACCTGGAGCGGTGACTCCTTTCTCTCTACTACCAGCGCCTCTATACATCACAGGTGACCTTTAGGGATGACGATCTGGCCCTTTACCTTGATGAGGTTGACGTCCCTGTCCTGACTGATAAGTTTAAAACCACCCTTGACAGACCCATTTCCCTAGACGAAATACTTAAGGCACTTAAGACCATGCAACCGGGCAAGACCCCTGGACCTGACGGTCTCCCTGTAGAACTCTACAAACAATACCCTGACGTGTTAGCGGCCAGATTCCGGGAGATGCTGGTGGCTGCTGAACGCCTGCACTCTCTTCCCACCTCCATGGGCAAAGCGGTGATAGTGGTCATTCCAAAGCCGGGTAAGGATCCTTCCCTTTGCCCCTCCTACAGACCCATATCGTTACTGAATGTTGATGCCAAACTGCTAGCCGAGGTCCTGGCTATCCGGTTGAACACGGTTATCACAGCCTTGGTGCACCCCGATCAAACGGGTTTTATGCCAGGTAGGGGTACCGACATCAACCTTAGGAGGCTCTTTACTCATATAGCTAGGGCGGATGACGTGGGTCAGACCCTGGTGGCCTCTCTTGACGCCGAGAAGGCCTTTGACTCTGTTGAGTGGAGGTTTCTCTGGGCGGTTCTCGCCAAGTTTGGCTTTGGTCCCAAATTCATATCCTGGGTTAGGCTTCTCTATGACGCCCCCCGGGCCAGGGTCTGTACACATGCGTGCCTGTCGGACTCATTCCCACTGGGGCGGGGCACGAGACAGGGCTGTCCCCTCTCTCTGGGTCTGTTCGCGCTGGCCATAGAGCCCCTGGCGGCTCTTATCAGGGCGGACGGAGAAATTCAGGGGATACGGGTTGGCCCCTTGCACGAAAAAATCTCCCTTTATGCCGGCGATACCCTGCTGTACTTAGCCGACTCGTCCGGATCCCTTGACAAGGCCCTGGCTCAATTTGACCGCTTCGCTGGCTTCTCTGGAGTCCGCATCAACTGGGACAAATCGGAACTCTTCTCACTCCATCCCTCCCCTACTAAGTCTACTCCTCAGTTGCAGCTCCACTGGGTTGGGGAAATCAAATACCTGGGGGTCAGGGTCACTGTGGCGCTGGACGACTTTGTGGCGCGCAATATTCACCCTTTGATGAGACAGGTCACCGCTAAATTCGCAGCGTGGCGATCGCTCCCTCTGACTCCGGTGGGTAGGATTAACCTCCTGAAGATGGTACTCCTCCCCAAATTTTTGTACTACTTTCGGAATACTCCGATCCACCTCCCGAGGGAATTCTTTAAGAAGCTCGAGAGTCAACTGGGGGCCTTTGTTTGGGCGGGGAAAACCCCTAGGATAGCTAAAAAAACGTTATACCTACCCCTATCGGGCGGAGGCCTGTCGCTTCCAAACTTTCAACTATACTACTGGGCGGCTGTATTGGTTACTCTCCGGTGGTGGTTCGCCCAACCTAAGCAGAATCCGGCGGTTACGTTGGAGGCAGCTATTTTGGGCTCATACTCCGCTCTGAGCAACCTCGCATTTCGTGGTTGTCGTTCGACCCCTTCGGTCACGGTCCCCATGACAACTACCATCAAGGCTTGGAAGGATGCTAGGGAAATATATGCAAAACCCTCCCATGTCTCTCCTCATACGCCCCTTTGGGGTAATCCCCTACTGCCCCATTTCCACTCCCTTCCTGATCCCTCAGTATGGGCAGGTAAGGGGATAACTACCCTTAAACATATTGTTTCTGACGGCACTCTCATGACTTTTCAGGAACTAAGGGACCGGTACTCGGTCCCGCCGCAGTGGACGTTTCAGTACTGGCAGCTCAGACACGCGTACGGGGCCCAATTCCCGGACAGACTCACACTTCAATCAGACTCGGTCGAGAGACTCCTGACTTCGCGTACTATGGGGCGACCACTATCTACCCTTTATCTTTACCTGACGGTAGCATATGACTCTGGGTTGACCCGCACATTTGATAAGTGGAAGGCTGATATACCTGACCTGGATGACGAAAAGTGGGAGGAATGTGTCTCTCTGTTCATCCCCTCACTTATAGCAGCTAGGGATAGGTTTATCCAAATCAAATTCCTACATAGAGCATACTATACCCCTCAAAGGCTGGCCCGTATCTTCCCCCAGCGAGACCCCCTCTGCCCGCGCTGTAGGGTGCAGGAGGGCTCGTTCTGGCACATGGTCTGGTCTTGTCCTAAAATCCAACCCTACTGGGGCCGGGTGGCCGAGGTCTTGAGCGAGGTGTCTCAGCTGCAGATCCCGTTGGAGCCCCTGGTTTTTCTCCTGAGCCATTTGGAGGAGATACAGGGAGACAGATACTCCAAGCTGTTTCTTACCTTCTCCCTTTTCTATGCCAGGAGGGAAATCCTCCTTAAGTGGAAGGCGGTGGATCCACCGACGGTGGAATCGTGGACCCTATCTATCAATTAAAGTGCTCCCGCTGTACAGGATCACGTATGAGAGCAGACAATGCCCGGCAAAATTTGACAAGGTGTGGTCTGCGTGGATTGATGCCAGGGGTTAGATGTGGTCTCCGGTTTGGTTGATGTACTATTCCTATATGACAATAGCTGGTCCTTATTGCCTTCTCCCCCCCCTTTTTTCTCTCTCCCCAACCCCCCCCCCCCATCTTGACACCTCGGTTTATTATCCCCCCCTTTTTTCCTGTACTATCCTCAGGGGGGGTGGGGGTTTTGAAGTAAGCTCCGGTAAGCTTCCTATTGTTAGTGTGGGGGTTTGAATGTCCTGTTTTTCCCTTTTTTTTTTCTTTTCTTTTCACCCTGCCAATATGTAGCGGATAGGGTAGGTGCTCTGCTTTACCTCCTAATAGTCCACCCTGATATTTGTATTGTGCTGTGCTTTTGTGTACATGTGATGCTGTAACCCTGTTTTTTTCTCTCAATAAAACGTCTCTGTTAAAAAAAAAAAAATGAGTATTGCCATTTTTGTGATTCTCAGCGATTGAAATATCTGATCTCTTTATTCAGACTGGGAGGAAGCGGTATATGACAAAAGCACTTAAGCGGAGTGTGGGACCTTTCATTACAGAACCTGTATGGAAATTGGAAATGCTGTTACCGACCTGTCTTTTTTATATCTATCATCTACTATTTGATCACTCACTGACCTAGGACAAGCAAGTGCATGTTCATTCCTGGGACAGAGACCTGCACCTCATACACATTGGATGTTTAGGGCACATGTGCGCCATCCAGTCCTGCTATCAGCAGCCTGTCAAGCTCTATGAGAGGCTGACAGCTGCTGCGGCTGGATGGGGCTGGGCGGTGCACTCAACAGTACTCTCATTTACGGCAGTATGCACCCACAGACAAATGCCCAGAACGCAAGAAGGCTGACTGAATACAAGGCTCCTCTGAATAGCCGAGGTGGAGATCCTGACTTTATATGCCCACCTCTCCACCTCAGCCAATAAAGGGAAGTCCTGTATTCATTCATAAAAATACAAGACTTCCTATGAATGGCTGAGCAGCATTCAGCCCTACTCAATTTCGTTCCAGTAACAAAAGTGGATGTCCCCTTTCCATTGCTGAAAAGAAGCACTGTATACAGTATGTACAGTAGCTGATGCTACATACAGTTTATGCAGTGCTCACAGCCAGCATATCTGTTGGTAAAGAAAATAGTTCGTTTTGGCCATTAAAGTTATCTAAATTCATTGTAAACCTGGAATTAGGGTTTAAAACAGCTGCAGCTTCCAGTATATTTGCGCAAAGGCCATAGTAACCTATATTAAAATTTCTATTACAAAAAAAAGAAGTGAATATAATTTTTGTGCCGTTCTACAAAGTTCAAAACCGAATTAAAAAACTTTAAATTTCTATATGTATAATTAGAAATAAGAAATCATAATATACATAAAAATCATTTTCAGGACTAGGAAATCCGGCTCTAAAAATGCTATCAATCTGACTTACCGTGTCTGTTTGACGTAGGATGAGCACCATCTGACGTAAAGGCATCTGGCAGGACATCTAACAGCATTAAACATCTTCTGCTTCTAATTTCTACAACTTTAAAAGCACCAAAAAAAAACAGAACATAAATGCTGATTCATAAAAAAAATGATAAATTATATTAATTGCTTACTTGTGTCATTTCTGCTGATATATTCAATCTGTCTACCTAATCCTATGACACGTAAAATCCTTTAACGTGTTCTTCCAGTCAAATTGCTTTATTTATCATTTTGCATAGAGTAGGGAAGATATATAGGGGTTGATTTACTTAAAGTGGATGTAAACCCACTCTCATCCTTTCTTAACTACTGCCATAGTGCTGATCTATAAGGATATAGATGCCTCCTGCATGTATTCTCACCTGTCAAATGTCTCCTCTCTGTTATAAGAACTGAAAAACTGCAGATTCTGTGGGTGGATCTGTTGTCTGGATCTCTGTATGTGGAGTCGTGATGTCAGTAGACTCCCCGCCCTCCTCTACACTCCCCTTGTCAACATGCATTTTTTTCCTATGTATTCCTTACACTAAATTCTGCTATGATCACTAACATCCAGTCAAAATCCAGAAAAGTAACCACATGACTTCAGAAAAGGAGTGGGGGTGGGAATTAAAAAATAATGCCTGTCTCCAGACTAAGGGCCCTTTCACACGTCCGTTCAGTTCGTCCGTTTTTTGGACGTCCGTTAACGGACCTCAATGCTTCCCTATGGGTTAGCGTCCGTTAGCGGATGAGCATCCGCTAACGTCCGTTAACATCCGTCTGCGGTAAGCTCCGTTTTTTTGGACGGAAGAAAACCCTATTTTTCTTCCGTCAAAAAAACGGAACGGACGAAAAACGGACGTTAGCGGATGATCCGTTTACCATCCGATCCGCTAACGTCAGTTTTTCATCAAAATATGTAAAAAAAAAAAAAAGTTCTAAAAAAAAAAAACGGATGAAAAAACGGATGAAAAAAACTGATGAAAAACTGATGAAAAACGGAACGGAAACGGATGTAAACGGACGGAAAACTGACGAAAAACTGATGAAAAAACGGATCAACTGAAGGGGGAAAAAACTGATCCAAAAAACTGAACGGACGTGTGAAAGAGCCCTAATGCATGAGATGTAAATAACCTGTCATTCACAGCAAGGAGGGCGGAACGGATTAAGGTTTTTCTCTGTCCATTTTATTTCACTAAACAATAAACAAGGATTGCTCAGAGCTGGATTAACTCTTTGTGGCAAGACTGGGCACAGATGATAGGAAATCTTATACTAAACATTGTGACATCAAAAAAATTATTTGGGTTTACATCCACTTTAAAGGGGTTGTAAAGGTACAAGTTTTTTTACCTTCATGCATCCTATGCATGAAGGTAAAAAAACATCTAGCAGCACCGCCCCCCCCCCCCCCCGAGCCCCCGTTGTACTTACCTGACCGCTCCAATCTCCCGGGCGCGTCCACGTCGTCCTCTTCGGTTCCCAGCCTGGCCGTTGATTGGCTAGGCTGGGCAGATTGATAGCAGCGCAGCCATTGGGCGGATGACGCGGCACGCTGGGGGGCGGAGCCGAGTGATACAGTGATACAGTGATACAGCTATGGCCGCCGCTGTATCACGGGAGCGCGCTCGCAAAAGCTTTCCTCCATGCGAGCGCCCTCGCATGAAGAGGGAAAGCTTTTGCGAGGAGGAGCCCAGACAGCCGCCGAGGGACCCCAGAAGACAGGTTTCCGGGCCACTCTGTGCAAAACGAACTGCACAGTGGAGGTAAGTATCACATGTTTGTTATTTTAAAAACAAAAAAATCCTGTGTTTAGTGTCCCTTAAGCCTAATAAACTGTGCACTCTGCAAAGTCAGTAGTCTATTTGCCTTTAGTAAATCAACCGCATAGCCTCTAACAGGCTTGTATTGCTGTCTGTGTCCCCAATGAATGTGTCTATTTTTCCTGATGACCAGCATGGTCAGAAAGTGTTAAGAAGTCCACAAATGTTACAGCTGTCATTGGAACAGGAGGGAGGGGGGATTTTTCCATTGAGCACACCTGTTCTGTCAACAATTGCCTATTTTTGGTTAATCCCTCGATCTGGGGAGATTTTTTTTCTCACTTCCTGTTGTGTCTCAGGGACAGGAAGTGAAGAGAAATCTACCAAACAGGGCACAGACAACACAGAAACAAAGGCCCAGATTCACAGAGCGATTACACCTGCGCAACAGGAGATGCGCGTGCGTAAGTCTAAATGTGCGCGTGCGTTTCGTTGCGCGGCATCCCCAGAACGAGATAAGCAAAAAATCGTATTTTTTTTGTCCCGCGTAATTTCGTTAGACTGGCGCATCCGTCCGCGCAAAAGTGCGATAGACACACCATTGATTTGCTAGTCAAATATGCTAATGAGGGACTTACGGGGATCCACAAAACAACGTTGGGGCAGCGCAGGCGACGCAGTGTGCGCAACAGCAAAATGTCCTGTCTAAAATTAGAGCTGATAAAAGCTGGTCTAAAAAAAGAAAAAAAGTCTACTTGTCAGATAAAGCAACACTGTTAGTGAGGAGTTCAGCAGTCACACGTGTTGCCCAACAATCTGTATGCCAACATGCCAGGGGCATCGTCGCACATAGCTATACTACTGACTTTAGATGAACAAAGAAGGAGGAGGGCACGGAGGATGGCACTAAGGAGGGCACGGGAGATGTTTTTTTTATTTTTTTTATTTGCTTATATAAAATTTACAATTTAATCTAATCTAATACAATATTCTTATCTGATACAAGCCCCTCACTCTTCACTTGATATATCACACACACATAGACATCTTTGGCATGAGTGATTCTGAGGTGTCTCGCATCTTCAGATTCACCCCTCATGCCATCATGGAATTACCACAACCTTGCAGGAGGACATCACCAGCCCAACACATGGCACCACCCATGACACCCATGACAGCTACATATACAATCAGAGACCCATCCCCACAGATTTCGAACAGAACATGTATGGGGACAGCTGGCTGGTTGGTGAGTGACATGGGAGTCAGGCATGACTATCCCCTCCCGTGATGCACACCTCACAAGTGGCACATGCATGACTAACATCCTCCTGTCTTTTCCCTTCAAGGTGACTCTGCATATGCACTGGTACCCCATCTCATGACCCCATCTCATGCCAGCTCACATTATGCATCTTTGCACGTTAAACACACACATTAATCATGGCACAATGAGAATGCATGCATGCACACCACTGTGGTCCCTAGCACACACACACCACATACTCATCACATTGGATTGGCACCAGTCCACCATGCAGGACTTGTGAGCTGCAACGCCATGCCACGGCTCCAATTATGTCACTGTACATTCATACCCCATTCACACAGACCTGGGGATCACTTCTCCACCACAAATGAGGGTGACACCCCTTTTCCGGCAGGAATATCACCCCCACATTCCAAAATCATACACAAACAGAACCAAAAAAATTAAATAAATGACGAGCAAAAAAAAAAAATGCCCAGCAAAAATATAATTTAAACAAAATAACAACAAAGAAAACACATAAAAGACAAAAATCACTCTGCAAAACAGTCCCCAAATATCTCAAAGACACGTCACAAACAAACAAAAGCACCTTGCTGTAGAGGGAGGGATACAAAGGGATGTACTTTTGCAAAGGAAGTGCATTTGTGTCTGTCTATTTATGCTGTCTGCGTAGTTCACAAAGTTGCCTTAGTCCATTTCCAATTTCACTGATTGCGCCGCTCCCGAGTTGTGAGCATGCGCACAGCGGAGCTGACCATGGTCTCCTTCAAGCGCGCATGCGCGAGCCGGCCGGCCCTTCATTTGCATGGGGCCACGGCTCATTTCAATGTTACCCGCCCACGTCCTTCCCAATTTGTATTACTCCTCCTTACGCCTCTGGAAAAACGTTACGTATGCGCAATTTCCTGCGCAAAAGCTACGAGAATAGGGTGATTACGCGGCAAAATTGTGCAAGTCTAACGTAAAGGCGGTGCGCTACGCCGGTCCAATAATGCGCAGATGTACGTGAATCTGGGCCAAAGGGTTTACCATACTATATTGTAGCCAATCCACCCAAAAACATTTTGGCTAAAAATATTTTTTAATCAAGTTGTGATTGTTTCAAGTAATCATTTTCAGACTTGGAAAAAATTCTTCCAGATCTATTTACATTTTAACAGGTTGTGACTGAGTTAACAGCTACACACATGCACAAATGTATTACAGATAAAGCGCACTGTCTATTTTGCACGGTCTATAAAATCTCAGCATGAAAACGTAAAAATGTTTGTTTCAATTTTAGACAGCGAAAGGGAAGAACATCCAAAAAAACTGACAAAAGATTCACTGGGGAATTAATTTTGTTGGGGTGCAGCACTGAAAGTGTTGGTGCTTGTGCCCAATTCATCTGCAGAATCTATAAAACAATCTATAAAGTACTTACAAATTCTGTGCTTGCTTTTTATAATTCCCCTTCCCAAAAGAAGCTGTATAAATATCCAAATGGGATAGTAACAAATTAATCATAAAAATCCAGCACTTAGCAAAAAATAAATAGGTAACTAAAAACTTGCACCACAAATCATATAAAAATTTACAAAAATTTTACTTTTTGAAATAAATCAAATACATATCATATAAATAATACAATTCATAAAATTCAGTGCACCGCATTTAGAAGTCCATAAACAACTTTAGTCTTTATATAATACATAAAGTGTATTTTACCTATTATCATAAGTTAGCAAAAAAGCTCTGAGTATTGATGTCAGATAAACAGGGAGGTAAAATATACTGGGGTTGATTTACTAAATGCAAATAGACTGTTCACTATGCAAGTGCAGTTGCACACCCACCCCGCATTGAAATTCATGCATCCGGCGCCCCTTAATGGACAGGTTGCCCCTGCTCTTAAGGGAGCTATCTTCAGAGTTTAGTGAATGAGGTAAAGCTCTATTCACTTTATCATCCAATCATCCAATTTTTTTTTTTTTTTTTATGCGTGTGATTGGGTATTCTTTGCAAAGTGAGGGCTAGTTCACACCATATGCAGTCCAGTGCATTTTTTTAGACATCAATAATGAATGGAAAGTAGGTTATATGGTTTTCAATGTCATCGTTAACAGCAGTGCTTACAGTTCCAGTGTGTTCCAGTTCCATAAAAAAAAGTAGAACAGGTTGCATTTTTCCTGGAACGCTGTAAAACACATCAAAAATGCACTGGAATGCACCAAAAATGTACTCGAACACACATGACCTTATTTAGGGTTAAAGGGGTTGTAAAGGTACATTTTTTATTTTCTAAATAGGTTCCTTTAAGTGCATTGTTGGTTCACTTATCTTTTCCCTTCTAAGTGTTTTTTTTCTTTGTCTGAATTCCTCACTTCCTGTTTCTCCTCAGTAAGCTTGCCCCCATCATCCAAGTCGTTCTGGCTGGGGGTTAGTCAGTGTGCTCGCCTCCTCCCTTCGGGACTACATCCCTGCGGTGAGATGCCCCAAGGAAGGGGCGAGCACGCTGACTAACCCCCAGCCATAACGGCTTGCATGATGGGGGCAAGCTTACAGAGGAGAAACAGGAAGTAAGAAATTCAGACAAAGAAAAAACATTTAGTAGGGAAATCGAAGGGAAAAGGTAAGGGAAACAACAATGCACTAGCTTAAAGGAACCTATTTAGAAAATAAAAAACAAACCTTTACAACTCCTTTAGAGAAAAGAGTGGGGAAAACGCATCAAAAACGTGTCCAAAACACGGATACAGAAAAGCACCTGGAACGCATCCATACTGTGAACTGGCACTGAAGCTTCACCATATTCACTAATCTCTGGTAAAAATGACCTTGCAGACTGCAAATACAATTGCAATGTGAACAGCGTATTTGCCATTTGTAAATCAACCCCACTGGCTCCTATTTCCTCATGGTTCCATAGAAAAGCAAAAAGAAGAGAGGCTCATAGTGCAACAATGTATCTTTAAGAAAACATCAGGACAACAACACTGTACTTACAAAGTAAGTGCTCTGCCCAGCACTCAGGAATAGTAGCATACAAAATGAATGAATTGAGCACCACACCCTGCATAGTCTGATCTCAACGTCCACTACAGTATCTGGGTCTAGCATTGGACATAGAGCAGCCAGAGTGTTTTAGACCAGACCTCAAATTTTCCACTCGCCTACTCGCATTTTGCTAGTGGAAAATTAGGTCTGGCGAGAAGCTGGGCTGCCTGGGAGTGGGGGGGCGAGCACCGCTGGTAGTCGGGGTTAATCTCGAGCCGTTCTCCCAGTGATCACCCCAATGGTATAGAGGAAGCAGAGAGCCGTGAGATCACAGAGTGGTATAGCACGCTGTTACAACCTCCATTGAAATTTCCTCCTCTCTGCTCGCTCCCACAGCCCCGCCTCCTCCTGACGCTGCGTCTGTGATAGACAACACATCTTAGCATTGGACCCGCATTCTATTACAGGCGCGGGGTCAGGAGGAGGCGGGGCTGTGGGAGCGAGCAGAGCGGAGGAAATTTCAATGTAAGTTGAAACAGCGTGCTATACCGCTCTGCGGTCCCATGGCTCTTCTCTTCCTCTATGCTCTCGGCCATTGGGGCGATCACTGGGAGAATAGCTCTCCTCTTCCTACTGTCATAATCTGGCCACAAAGGGGGGGCACGTGAGTCTTCTATTAGGGCTCAGTGAATCTGCAATTGGGAGCTCAGTGAATCTGCAATTGGGGGCTCGGTGAATCTGCAATTGGGGGCTCGGTGAGTCCACAATGGGGGCACGGTGAGTCCGCAATGGGGGCACGGTGAGTCCGCAATGGGGGCACGGTGAGTCCGCAATGAGGGCACGTTGAGTCCGCAATGGGGGCACATTGAATCGGCAATGGGGGCACAGTAAATCGGCAATGGGGGCACAGTGAATCTGCAAAGGGGGCAAAGTGAATTGGCAAAGTGAATCAGCAAAGGGGGAAAAGTGAATCTGCAATGGTGGGCGCGGTGAAGCTGCAATGGTGGGCGCGGTGAGGCTCCAATGGTGGGGGCGGTGAGGCTGCAATGGTAGGTGCGGTGAGGCTGCAATGGTGGGAACGGTGAGGCTGCAATGGTGGGCACAGGTGAGGCTGTGCTGAGGGGAACTGATAAAGTTGTTGTTAATATTTATTTAAGCCCTCGGGCTTTCACATTGAGGTTGCTGGGGCAGGAGTTTTTCAGGCGGTATAGCAGCACTATTTTTAGCGCTGTACCGCCTGAAAAACTCCTCAATGTGAAAGGGGTCTTAGTCAGCCAATGCCATACAGTTGACACGCATTAACCATCAAGGAAGGAAACAGAAATCTCATTGAGGCAAGAGAGGTAGATTGCATGTTTTTTCTTTTTTCTGGACAGAACTTTCAGCTCTAGCTTTGCTTGCTTTGTACATCCCACACGTGGATAATAAGCAGGCAGACTTCCTCAGCCAGCAACACCTGGGTCCCGGGGAGTGTTTTCTTTGCATGGAGATGTTCCAAAATCTGTGTCACAGATGGCGGATGCCGGATGTGCACCTCCTGGCTTCAAGGATGAACTGGGTAGGTTTTTCTCCAGGTAAAAAGATTCTCTAGCAGAAGCAGTGGATGCTCTGGTGACTCTGTGGGATCAGTACACCCTGATCTATGTCCTTCTTCCTCCTAAATGTTTTGTCTGCATTGCAGGATTAGAATGGAGGGCAATGTTGTAATCTTCATTGCTCCAGATTAGTCCATGTGATAGGCTGACCCGGTAAGTCTCCTGGTGGATTCTCCATGGGCTCCACCAGATTGTTTAGATTTCTAAATGGGCATTTCCAACGATTCCTACTAGTTAGTCTAATGCCTGCAAGGTCCATCATCAGATATGGAAGGTTTTCTTCACTTGGTGTAAGTCATGAAGCATCTCCATGGAACGAATCCTCTCCTTCCAACAGCTGGGTCTGGACAAGTGTTTGACGCTCAGCATTATTGAACATCAAGTTTCTGCCTTGTTTCAGAGACAACTAGCTGAGCCTTTATTGAATAACATCTTTGTACAGGGAATCTCCCATGTAGCTTCCCCTTTTCATTTCCCATGTGACTATGTGGGATCTGAATCTGGATCTTTGTGCTTTAGAAACGGCCATTCAAACCCATTCGATACATTTTTCTCTCACCCACAAGGTGGTATTCTCACTATTAATTATGCTAGGTGAGTGCCTGAACTTGTCATGACTTGTCCTAATGGATGGCCCGCCCCTGCTCCATTGTCTGGATGTAGTTTGAGTCTATCTCTCAGCCCCTTGTTCTTTTAGAAAGACGAATGTAGTTTAGCCATTCTGAAGGGTCCCCTCTAAGGGTGCACTGATTTTTTATTCCATCTTTAGATGGCTCAGACAGACCACTGTCCCAACTTTTGGTCTCAAAGATCGGGTTCCACCCTTTACTATGAATGCATACTCTACAGAATCTGTGAGTGCTTCTTGAGTTTTTTTGAATTAAGGAACACTTTCCCAGATTTGCAAGGCTCCCACCTGGTCTTCTGTCCCTATGTTCTCTAAGTTCTAGCAGTTTAATGTGCAGCCTCATCTGTTACCAGCTCTGGGGCCTCGTACACATGACCGTTTTCCTCGACAAAATCCATCAAGAAAATTGGTGGCAGAGCTTTTTTGCCGAGGAAAACGGTTGTGTGTATGTTTTTCGTTGAGAAAACTGTTGTGGATCTCAACGAGAACAAGTTCTCTATTTTCTCGTTGGGAGTCTCAATTTCCTTGTCTTGTTACTCGTCGGGCTAGTTTAAGACGAGAAACTTGTTTGTGTGTGTATGCTTAGAAACGCGTGCATGCTCAGAATAAAGTATGAGATGGGAGCGCACCTTCGGTAAAAGTAGCGTTCGTAATGGAGATGGCATTCGTCACGCTGTAACAGACTTAAAAGCACGAATCGTCTCTCATCAAACTTTTACTAACATGCGGCAACACGAGATTAGCAAAAGCAGCCCCAAGGGTGGCGCCAATGGTATAGAACTTCCCGTTTATAGTGCCTTCGTACGTGTTGTACGTCACCGCGTTTGAGAACGACAAGATTTTGTCTTCACAGTGTGTACGCAAGGAAAGCTTGACAAGATTCTCGACAAGCCTGACAAGAAACTCGTCGAGGAAAATGATGTTTCTTTTACGATGAGATTCTCGGTCTTGTGTACGAGGCCTAAGTTTAGGCTTCTTTCAGCAGCTCTGAGTTGCAAGCAGTCTCCAGTTTTCTTAGACCTGCTAATGTGCGTTTGTTGTGTTGCCCAGTGCCCACAGTCTTTTGGACTGTTTGGTCATGTCCATTTGGCCTCCTTTAGACCTCCTGAAGTCTTTCTGGTGTCCCCGAATGGCCAAGAAAAAAATATGACTTCTGTAACTCACCATGAAATCCTTTTCTTGGCATCCATTGAGGAGCACAGGTCTCACCCATCTGTGTCTATGATGATGCTCACGGTACTGCTTTCCAACAAAATGAAGATATGCTGTGGGTCAGGAGTGGGTCAACCTGAGCTGACCTACAGATTATTTGTCAGTATCTAATCCTCCTGTAGATGGCAGTATAATGCATATATGAAAGACCTCAATTGACTCCAAAAGAAGGATTTTACAGGTAGTGAAAAAATTCTATTTGACCCTTTGTCAGTGTTTTCTACTATTTATATCCACAAGAACAGTTTCTTAGATGGCATATACCTGCCGACTCTCCATACTCTGAACTTAGTCATCCAAACACAAGGCCAAAGTTTACATGCAGTTTGGTCAGGGTTTTTTAGTCATTATATCTTACCTGAAGGAAATATGCAAGGTGTCATTGCTAACGTCTTTCTGAAATTGTCAGGTGCCTGGCTGTATAACCTGGAACAAGCATTTAGCAAGTGATAAAGAGCTACTAATTTGCATATTTGTTCCAGGACTTAGATGGAATTGAAGCTATTTGATCAGCCATAAAATTAGCATTTCCAGAAGGAAACGTCAGCATTGGCAACATGTGTACTCCCATCAGTACATCACAAACCATAAAAAAAACTAAAAAATTCCATTAGTATAGGTTGCCATTAGTCTGGATTCACATTACCACATAGCGTCTTCACTGCAGCGTGCCAAACAACATGGTAATACACTAGCCCTCTCTTTTTGTGCTTTGCGCAACCTGTTCAAATGAACGTAAGTAAATGCAACACCTCAGAAAGCAACAATGTGATTGGGCCTTTAAACTAACAAACAGGCCTTTGTAACTGTTAATGGATACAAATACTCTTTACTTTAAGCAAAGAAAACAGATGCGTTCCCCAATGATCTTGTAACGGCCAAGTACAAATATTTCATAAAGGAATTACCGGATTTTATTTTTGTTTGTTTTGATAGGAATCCACATTTCAATAAAAATAAATATACACAAGGTCAGTCTGAAAAGTATCCAGCCATGTAAAATGAAAAATAGAGACATTTATCATAGAAGATACAAGATACATCGTACGTAGGCAGAGGCGGCTCTAGGTTTTGTGAGGCCTTAGGCAAAACTTGACATGGGGCCACACTCTCGCCCATGATGTGAAAAACAATTTAAGTACAAGAGCCTCTTCCCCACAACCCTGGCTGGTGGTTGTAGGGGACTGCGGGCAGGGGCCTTATCGGAATCTGGAAGCCCCCCAGATCCTGCTCTTTAATAATTAAGGGGCGGGGGCACCTAGTGAACTCGCCCCCTTGTGACATCATTGACTGAGGGCATTGACGTCAAAAGGGGTGGTGTCACCAATATTCACTGGTTGTTAGGGACGCTGGCGGCTCGGCTCCTGAGTCAGGGCTCTTAAAGCTGCCTGAGTACAGCAGCGTTAAGGTCCCCTGTCCCTCAAAACTGGGGTAATGCATTGGGGAAGTTAGGCGGCCGCGAGGCCCCAGTGAGTGCGAGGCCTTAGGCGACCGCCTAATTTGCCTAATTAAAGAGCCGCCTCTGTACGTAGGACAATGACGCCTCAGGCCCCTTCAAAGTTGGCACCTTTGGTATCTCGCACAATTCTCGCAGCGTCTCTTCCACAAGATCCTGAGTTACAATCTTGGACACAATAGTTTGTGGAATCCCTAGATCAACTCCTAGTTATTGTCAGTGGCTGGTCTTTGTTTATTGCAGCCCATGCAAGTTCAAGATTATCAGGTGTTCTGCTTGCTGCAGACCTTCCAGAATGTCGATCACTTTCAACAGATTCTCAACCATCTTTGAAGCATTTGTGCCACACTTTTATTTGCGCTGCACTCAGCATCGTCCTGAAAAGCCTTCTGAATCATCCGAATCATTTCCAGAGAGGAGTGTTCAAGCTTAAAGAGGTTGTAAAGTCACATAACACAATTACTTGTATCATCTCTGTTTTTGCAAGATGTAAAGTGCAGTGTGTGTGTTTCTTTTAAATTATAATACTAAATACCTTTTTTCACAGCTCCTCTGTGCAGTCACATGATCTCCCTCTGCTCTCCTTCCTTGATCTAAGAACAGCAGTGGGAGGGGCTGAGATTCCCAAGTAATGGCAGCCAGCAGAGGCAGATTATGTGATCACACAGAGGAGTTGTGCAAAAGGGTATTTAGGATTATCGTTTTTTTTTAAAACTGACATACTGCACTGAATATCTTGCTAAAACAGAAAAGATACAAGTCATTGTGTTATATATTGCATTCAAATTGAGGCAGGAGGAGAGGGGAGGGGCTTGGAGGAGATTGGCTCTGGGCACAGACTGGAGCTGACAGGCAAGGAGAGAGGGGAGAGGAAGAGACACTCAGAACACTGTGGGATGACGGAGGTCCGTAAACTGAACACGGTGGTCAGGGCTCAACAGCCATAATTTCCATGGTTAGCACACAGAGGGGGACACAAGAACTGCCTGGATCAGCCAGGTATTTTAGATAAAAAAAAGAGGGACAAATGATAATTCAACAGCACTTTGCTACTGATCATGCTTTAAAGGAACAGAAGCATTTTTTTTCTTTTTTTTGGGGGGGGGAGGGGGGGTAACAACCACCTTAGAGCAGAGTTATTTAAAAAAAAAAAAACCTTTACAACCCCTTTAAAAATATTTTTTAAATGTCTCTTGGTGTTTTAGAGAGGCGAGCCCGAGCCACTGTTTATTTTGGCAGTTTGGGCCAGGTTTTGCAGAAAACAGGCACACTAATCAGAATGCAGGCATAGGACACAACCCTTGCCACACCCACTTAAAGGAGACTTGTACAAAAAACAAGATTGGTTAAACCCAACAGTGATTTTTTTTACCACTACTATTCCCTTATTTTGACTTTTAGAATTTACAAATGCAGGCATTTAGAAATCAGATGAAAGGTTCAGGGCTGGAAAACACTTTTTGATAGATAAAAAGTGCATTTTACATACAACTCTATAGATCAGACCACAGTAAGGGACAAATGAGGAGGAATAAGGGACATTGCTCCAAATCAGGGACAGTCCTCCGAAATCAGGGACATTTTAGAGCTATGGAGTATGTGTAGCTGCTGACTTTTAATTTTTGAAGGGGAATTCCCAGTGAGTGAGTGAAAAACTTGTATAGCGCAGCACATGCAAACTAAATCGCCTCTGGGCACTCGTTGTGGGAGCAAGCTACTTGACAACCAGCTATTCCCTTATTATTAAAGTGGTAGTAAAGTCTTTACTACCACTTTTACCTACAGGTAAGCCTATAACCTGTACGGTTTAGAAGATATTCCCCTCGTAATGCGCCGCTGATTGCAACGACGCACGCGCAGCAGGGATCCTCGGCTAAAGGGCTGGCAGCTGCTGGACCTTGCCGGAATGAAATCTCATGCGCGCATGCGCGGGAGCGACAACATCGCCACTCCAGCCAATCACAGCGCTGGAGCAGCAATACCCGGAAGACACGCCGAAGCAAGATAATATCTCGCTTGGCGTGGACCAGGTAAGTTCTCTACACCTCGTTTTAAGGTAAGTATTTCATAATGAGCTAGTATACGGTGCATAGTATAAGCTCATTATGGCTTTTGCCTTACAGGTGTAAAAAAAAAAAAACAAGCGGGTATACAACCGCTTTAAAGATGTTGGTGGGTGATGGCTCTTTAAGAACTAGCTATTCCCTGATTGTTAAGGATGCTGGCATGCGCCAGCCCCTTAACAATCAGCTAGCATTCATTAAATAGTGCGTGGCTAGACAACTTATTTATTAAATGTTTTTGCTTACTGTTTTTATGAATTGACTTTTAGCTATGAGGTATTTATTGAGCATTTTTGCAGCAAATACAGAACAAACCTGTAGTGTACTGACGTTCTTCATATCATATGTGATATTTGGGTTAGATGTGTCACATGACTCAAATATCTCATGCAATATCCTTTTGTGAACTGACCCCATAGCTTGTTTTGTGTGTCATATACAATAATGACTATATTTCTTTGTATATGTGTCATGGCCATCAATGCCTTTTTTATAAAGGAACAGAAAATTAGATATTTTACATTTACATAACTTTGCTGGTCTATATAGTGTTCTGTTTTAGCTGCCAGTTATCTATAGGATTCTATAGGAATATGGAACAGGAAGCCAGCTGCAGAACCCCCCCCCCCCCCCCCTTTTTCCCAGTCATATACACACTCTACTATACCACCATCATTTACATAGCTTCACCTCTGGCAAGTTCCTGAAAACGTTTGATTTCTAAATGGTATTAAAAGCCTTTGCAGTAGTATGTAAGGCACGGGTAAATATGGTAAAGTATATTTCCACTGGGGAGGGAAATGTATATTGTTTTTTTTTTCTATTATTATGTATGTGCAAACTTAAATTTAATAAAAACAAAGTAAGTAAAAAAAAAAAAGCCTTCGAAGAAAAAGCTTTTATTTATTTGTGGGCCTTTAACGCACAAGTTGGAGAGCAATGACGTGTATTCAAACTTCCCAAACATCAACTAGTGCGCATAAATAAGTAGCTATTTGTGTATTTAAAAAAAAAGGCAGAATTGAACTGTATTCTGATTGGCTACAAAGCAAACTTTTTTTGGTGGGAATGCGCAAACAGCATCTGTGCTTTACAGCCTTAGCCCACCTGCACAAACAAGCACTTTAATTTGCATCAACAATCACACACTGCTGACATTCTTCAACTTATTTAACATACGTATTCTAAGCAGGCCTGTGCAATGTAAGTCCTCACTACTAAAGGGAAGCTCTCTGGATAATAATATGGGAGCTGCCCCATGAGCCTGGCTTCACACTAGATGCAGTGAAAATTTGTTGCGGATTCGGCATCGCATCTAAATCGCAAACCCATCCATGTGAACCAATTGTGGAGTGTATGTTACCGACAGCGCGATTCTGGTGCGGACCAAAAAAGGGTCCTGCACCAGATTGGTGCGAATGCGGTGCGATTTGAGACACAAATCCATGGCTTAAATCGCACCCCATAGATGCTGCATGTAATTCACACAGGAATATGCAAATTACATACGGTGTCCCGCAACGCAACAGTGTGAACCCGGGCCAAGACAAGAAAACAGACAGGGGCACACAGTGGGCTTGATTTACTAGAACTGGCGAGTGCAAAACCTGGTGCAGCTCTGCATGGAAACCAATCAGCTTTCAGTTTTTTTTTTTGTTAGTTTTTTTGTCAAAACTTATTTAACCACTCACCTACTGGGCACTATCACCCCCTTCATGCCCAGGCCAATTTTCAGCTTTCAGTGCTGTCGCACTTTGAATGACAATTGCGCGGTCATGCAACACCGTACCCATTAGTGTTGCCAACCTACCAGATTGAAATTTACTGGCACGACAACCGAAATTTACTGGCGCAGCCACTTTTTTACTGGCATTTCACAAAAGTTACTAAATTACATTTTTAGGTGCACATTTCAGTATTTAGGCTACAAACAAGTACTCTAGGCAAATAGCAATGTGATTTAAGGTAGATATTAAGGTAAAAAACATATTTTTGTTACTTTCGATATAATAAGGGCAAATTATTTACACATTACCCCCTGCCTCCATCCCCCTCTGCCACCAACACCCCCTGCTTTCACCCCCCCTCTGCAGTGCCACAATCTCCCCCTGCCTCCAATCTCCCCCTGCCTCTAATCTCCCCCTGCCTCCAATCTCCCCCTGCCTCCAATCTCCCCCTGCCTCCAATCTCCCCCTGCCTCCAATCTCCCCCTGCCTCCAATCTCCCCCTGCCTCCAATCTCCCTCTGCCTCCAATCTCCCCCTGCCTCCAATCTCCCCCTGCCTCTAATCTCCCCCTGCCTCCAATCTCCCCCTGCCTCCTTCCCCCTCTGCGGTGCCACCAACAACTCTTGTCTCCATCCCCCACCCTCTGCGGAGCCACCATCCCCATCTGCGGTGCCACCAACACCCCCTGCCTCCAATCTCCACCTGCCTCCATTGCCCCCAGCCTCCATCCCCCTCTGCAGTGCCACCGCAGCCACCATCACCCCCTGCCTCCAATTTCCATGCGCAGTTCCAAGTCAAATCGATCTCGGCTATTTTTACTGGCACATTCCCACAACCACGGACATTTACGAATGGGGGGGAAAAAAGTGCTAATTTTTATGAACTGTCCGTAAAAATACGGACAGTTGGCAACACTGGTACCCATATGAAATTTGTATAATTTATTTTTTATTTTTTTGAGACAGATAACGTTTTCTTTTGCTTGTATATAATGTTCATTTTAGCTAAACAAATAAAAAAAGCGTAAAGTTTTGAAAAACAAAATGTTCTCTTTGTTTCTACAGTTAATACCTTGGCTTGCGAGTAACGTGGCATACAAACGTTTTGCAAGACGAGCAACATTTTTTTTTAAACTGTAGCTTGATATGTGATCACAGTCTTGCAAGACGAGCAGTAGAAGTATCACAGTTTTAATGTAAAAAAAAAAAAATTGGAATTACACTTACAATGTATATCCCGGAATCTGGGGCTTATCCATGTAAAGCCACTGGTGTATACAGTAAAGTCGCTGGTGTATAGAGTACTGTATGTGGCCAATGGTCAGGGGGCACTGGTGACTCCCGAAGCTTCCTGGAGAACTCAGAAACACTCCCAGCTGCGTTCGGAGCACCCAGAAGTGTCAACAGTTCCCGAGTGTCTCTGAGTTCTCCAGGAAGCGCTGGAAGCCACCAGTGCCCCCGGACCTCTGGTCACACACAGTACTGTATACACCAGTGGCTTTACTGTATACACCAGGGGCTTTACTGTATACACCAGGGGCTTTACTGTATACACCAGGGGCTTTACATGGATGATCACCATTTCTTTAACACAGGATAGTGTAATTCCACCTTTTTTTTTTACATTAAAACTGTGATCCTTCTACTGCTCATATTGCCCCCAGACCTCTGGCCACGTACTGTATATACATCATACACTTTATACTGTACTGTATTTTGCATTGCCGTAATCATTTTTGGAACAAAATCATCTGAGTTTCCGTTATTTCTTATGGGGAAATTTGCTTTGATATACAAGTGCTTTGGATTATAAACATGGTTCTGGAACAAATTATGCTCGCAATCCAAGTTATTACTGTAAGTAATTTCTCCTTTTCACTGATGGGCACTGAAAGCTGCATTTTTTTTGGGCAATAATGAAGAGGCACTGATGAGGCTTCACTGATAAGGCGGCACTGATATGCTGCACTGATGGCCAGTAATATGCTGCAATGATGGCAGTGCCGGCCCAAGACATTGTGCTGCCTGGGACCAAGAATGAAATGCTGCCCCCCCCCCCCCCCCCCCCCCCCCAAAAAAAAAAAAAATCACGCCAAACAAAAGGCCCTCACATTCATTATTTTATGTACATGGTGACATCTACTTTCATCAACCAGCAAGTGTCATCAGGCAAAGCTTTCAACCGGATTATTATGCACAAGGAATGAGCATGTAGCAAGTGTTAGGCCATTATATAACCATTTAGGACATTATTGGGGGTTTAGAGGATTGTTATGTATACACTATAGTCAGTGCCGGCCCAAGACATTATGCTGCCTGGGACCAAGAATTAAATGCTGCCCCCCCCCCCAAAAAAAAAAAAAATCACGCCAAACAAAAGGCCCCCACATTCATTATTTTATGTACATGTATATAGGAGTATAAAGAGGACCTGTCATGGCTCTATACATGTATAAATGAGTATAACGAGGGCCTGTCATGGCTCTATACATGTATAAAGAGAACCTGTCATGGCTCTATACAAAACCCATACAAAAAAAGCTCTATAAAAAAAAAAAAAACATTAATTGCAGTCTCACTCCCATCAAACGCAGCCACTGTGCCCATCAAACGCAGCCACTGTGCCCATCAAACGCAGCCACTGTGCCCATCAAACGCAGCCACTGTGCCCAAACGCAGCCACTGTGCCCATCAAACGCAGCCACTGTGCCCATCAAACGCAGCCACTGTGCCCATCAAACGCAGCCACTGTGCCATCAAAGCAGCCACTGTGCCATCAAAGCAGCCACTGTGCCCATCAAAGCAGCCACTGTGCCCATCAAATACAGCCACTGTGCCTATCAAACGCACCCATTAAATACTGCCACTGTGCCTATCAAATGCAGACACTTTGTGCATCAAACGCAGCCACTTTGCCCATTAAATGCAGCCACTGTGTCCATCAAACGCAGCCACTGTGCCCATCAAGTACAGCCACTGTGCCCATCAAGCACAGCCACTGTGCCAAATACAGCCACTGTGCCCATCAAGCACAGCCACTGTGCCCATCAAGCACAGCCACTTTGCCAAATGTAGCCACTGTGCCATCAAATACAACCACTGTGCCCATCAAACGCAGCCATTGTGCCATCAAATACAGCCACTGTGCTCATCAGACGCAGTCATTGTGCCATCAAATACAGCCACTGTGTTCATCAAATGCAGCCACTGTGCCCATCAAACACAGCCTCACAGCATGATGAGAGTTCAGCATCACCCCTTACTGTTTAAAAAAGACCACTGACACGACCAAAGCATGCTCTCATCATGCTGTGTGTAAAACATCATTTTTTTCAGACAGGCAGGCTGGCATCACTTACTTTTTAGTAGTCTTCTCCAGGCCCTAGTATCTTTGGCTGCAAATTCACCTGTCAGACACGAGGCAGATGGCATTCCTCCAGGCAGCTCCTCCCCCTTCATGGTCACCTGACCACTTCATGTCCTTCCCCCGCCATGAATGCGGCCTGCTCAATCACTGACTGCTCCTCACCCCCGCAACCCCCAGCCCCGCCTTCAGTGTTCTGCCCGCCCGCTCCTGTCACAGCTAACAGCAGCGGCGCCGGGCTCCTCACCGCGCCGCTCACTCGCTGACTGCACCCCCCTGCGAGTGTCCTCTCAGGCAGCCTGGCGGCGCGCTCCTCACAGGCAGCGGAACGGGCAGAACGGGTGTATGCTGCCCCCTAAAGGTGCCGCCTGGTACCCATGGTACCACCCGGTCCCATCATATGGCCGGCCCTGAATGATGGCCACTGATATGCTGCACTTATAAGCAGCGCTGATAGGGCTGCACTGATGATCAGTGCCCTAATTATCAATGTAAATGTTTTCTGTTGGTTATCGGCTTTCCTTATGTCACACTATGACAGCACTGAGGAAATTAAATCCCGATAGCCGGCATTTGTTTACATAGGATCAGCTGTGATTGGACACAGCTGATCACATGGTAAAGAGCCAATGTCATTGGGAGCGCAAGATTGACGTGACTGGGAGGACACCATATGACATCCACTCAGAAGGAGAAGAGTACCACCTGGTGATCAATCTGCTATAGGCTGGGCAAGAACTATTTAAAGGGGTGTTCCACCCAAAAAAATGACCCCTTCTCAATCCACTCCTCACCCCCATACATGCCACATTTGGCATGTAATTTTTTTGGGGGGGGAGTGGGGGCTTCAGTAGGAGTGGGACTTCCTGTCCCACTTCCTGCTTCCGCCGAGGGGCTGGTTAGGCGATTAAGCTTAATCGCCTACACCAGCCCCCTCCCTGTAGGCGATCACATGGGACACTGACAGGTCCCATGCGATCGCCTCTCCAATCAGCGGCGAGCCGCGCCGCGCACGCATGCGCAGTACGGCTCGCGCATGCGCAGTGGGTGCCCGGCCGTGAAGCCGAAGGCTGTCACGGCTGGGTGCCCACAGTCAGGATGGAGACGCCGGCCGGGGAGGGGGGCAGAGGAGCGGAGCCCCGGTCGGCGCGTCGCTGGAACGCAGGAGCAGGTAAGTGAGTGTTTATTAAAAGCCAGCAGCTACACTTTTTGTAGCTGCTGACTTTTAATAAACACAACTTAGGGCTGGAACACCCCTTTAAACAAGCTTAAGTTAGAAGCTGATTGGCTATCATGCAAAGTTGCACAAGATTTTGCGCTCTCCAGTATTAGTAAATCAATCCCACAGGCAGCCTTTCCAGAGATTCTGCCGCTGGTGATTTGTCATTAGCTTCAGAATCAACAGTGCGTCATCAGCCTAGCACATGCATGCTGGTAACGAACAAATACTAATCTCCCAGGAAGATTCTGCTTCTGGAAGATTCCCGCAGCCCAATTTGGACTCCAAAATTAGAACCGATTCAATCAAACTGAGATAGTTGGTCAGGGCAGAAAGTTGTCGATCTCGTTCCATCGATCAGAAGCACTGCGATTTTGTTTGTATTTCAATCTGTCTGATTTTGAGATTGTATGGGGAAAACAGAGCTGCAATCATATCATCTAATGATAAAAATCCACTTCTCCATGTGATTCATATTGATTGAATGGGTTGTCGACTAGATCAGTTGATCCTATTGTGGAAGATTGATCGGAAAATAAATCCAACCGTGTATGACCACCAATAGGCTTGCTTCACACTGCCGTGATTTGGGATCTGACTTATGAGACCCCAAGTCACATGACATGTGAAATCTCATGTTAGTCGCCTCCAAGTCGGATCTTCGTCTATATTTATGTGATTTGAATCTAACATTACAGGAAGATTACGCATCTAAAGTCACATCAAGTCGCATCAAAGTAGTACTCAATTTACCAGAAAGTTGCCTGGCAAAGTCGCACCGTAAGTCGCCTTATTTTAAAGGTCGCAGCGGTGTGAACCGACCATTAGGGTTCTTTCAGACATCCCATAAGCTTACCGCCCTCTAAAAAATTATCTTTTTTTTTTGTTTGTTTTCTTTTACTTTTTTTTATTTCTTGTAACTGCTAAACTGGCAATTTTACAGTTTGGATGTGTGTTCCAGAATGCAGGCAGGGGACCCTCACCCACACGACCCCCTGCTGTACCCCGTGGCCGCACATAGAGTGAACCCAGCCTTAGACCTATACAGACCGTCCGTCGGTTTCCATTTATGCATCGAAAATCCAATGTTGAAAAATACATAAAATGTATACATAAAAATACAGATTCTGAATGAAAATCTTTACGTGTATGGCCAGCTTCTGAATTGTTTGCACAATAGTTTTAAAGGAAAATATTTACATACAAAATAAAATATATTGCCCCCATGGAATACAATACACACAATACAACAAATCACAGAAAATATATCCAGCAGATAATAGGATTATGTAAAAATAATAATACAGAACACACATCAAGTTTTAGCAGTAAATAATACATGCCTGTTTGTTTGATGATCTATAATAAGCTTCTAACTTATGTAAAACAATGAAGATAACTCATTTACATTTCTAATCAATACGTGATCACCATAGATTGCTATGAGAATCTGGAGCAATCACAACATTCAAAGCTCAGCCCCTTTAAAAGGTATGATCACGGGGTATTAAACAGCCAGCTTCTAATCGTTGTATAATTTAATTGGGTCTATTTACTTACTTTCGTTTTTCAAGATCAGCCTTCAGCACTGAGTCAGAGGAGCCTGACCTTACATTCAGCAGCGAGGGATGATGGGAAATGTAGTCCAGCTGTGCTCTGGAACTTGCTGTTAGTTCTGACTTGTCCAATAAATAAACTACATTTCCCATAAAGCTGTGCACATCCTATGTAGACACCCTCTGCTTGCCGGGGAGAGGAGTGCATTATGGGTACTGTAGTTTATTAGATTTCCTGGGTATGCGGATACAACCAGAACCTACTAGTCGGTTGTCAGCAGAGTAGACTGTGTATAAGTACTGTGCAGCTTGTGTATGTCAGCAGCAGGAAAAGGGCTCCTATTACTATTACACATAATACACAACTTTTTTTAGGGGACAGTGTTAGATCATTTCAGTCATTGTGAACTAATTATATTGTTTTTAAAGGTTGAGCAATATTTTCTCTAGCTGACATTTCCTAAACTGGCTATACACACTACATCCTGATTGTACATAATCTGTACAATTTATAGTGGGCATACACGCAAAATATTTTATTATCCGATCGATATGTGATTAATCAAAGAGTTTAAATCAGCACACAACCAAATATGCATAATTTCCCTCCGGATTATTATTATTATTATAATACAGGATTTAAACAGCGCCAACAGTTTGCGCAGCGCTTTACAACATCAGGGAAGACAGTACAGTCACAATACAATAGAGGAGGGATTAGAGCTCGTTAGGGCTTACAATCTAGAAGGGAGGGAAGTGAAACAAAGGGTAGTAGCTGTGGGGGATGATCAGATGGACAAAATGAAAATACAGTTGTGATGCTGCGTACACACGATCACTTTTTGCGATGAAAAAAAACGACGTTTTTTAAAACGTCATTTAAATTGATCGTGTGTGGGCAAAACGTCGTTTTTTGTTTTAAAAAAAACGACCAAAAAAAAATTCCAACATGCTTGAATTTTTTGTGTCGTTTTTCAAAACGTCGTTTTTTGTGTCATAAAAAGTGATGGTGTGTGGGCAAAATGATGTTGAAAATGACGTTTTTAAACCCGCGCATTCTCAGAAGCAAGTTATGAGACGGAGCTTTAATGGAAAAGAGTGCTGTCGAACGTGGTGTACGTCACCACGCTTTGCTAGAGCTTTGTAGAAAAACGATGGTGTGTACGCAACGTCGTTTGGGAAAAAGAATTTGGAAAAAGATCGTTTTTTTTCATGATTGAAAACGTTGTTTTTTAATCGCAAAAACTGATCGTGTGTACGCGGCATTAGATGTGGGTAGGATAGGCTTCTCTGACAAGGAGGGTTTTTCCGGGATCCTCTAAAAGCTAATAGAGAAGGAGATAGACGGACAGATTGGGGTAAGGAGTTCCATAGGCTTGGAGAGGCTCTGGAAAAGTCCTGGAGACGAGCATGGGAGCAGGTGATGAGAGAGCTAGAGAGCAGGAGGTCTTGAGAAGAACAAAGAAGGATCAATTTGGACTTCAAAATTAGAACCGATTCAATCAAACGGAGTTGGTCGGCCGGGGCAGAAAGTTGTCGATCCCGTTCCATCGATCAGAAGCACTGCGATGCTTTGATTTTGTTTGTATTTCAAACTATCTGATTTTGAGATTATATGGGGAAAACAGAGATGCAATAAATAACTGACCATCATTTCATCTTATGATAAAAATCCACTTCTCCATGTGAATCATATTGATTGAATGGGTTGTCGATTAGATCAGTTGATCCCATAGTGGGAGATTGATCCTAAAAGAAATCCAAGCGTGTATGACCACCATTAGGCTCGGTTCACACTGCCGTGACTTGGGACCTAATTTATGAGACTCCAAGTCACAGGACATGTGAAATCCCATGTTCGTCACCTCCAAGTCGGCTCCTCATCTATAATGATGTGATTTTGATCTAACATTAAAGGAAGATTACATTGGCTTCTTAAGTCACATCGAGCCGCATCAAAGTAGTTCTCAATTTACCAGGAAGTTGCCTGGCAAAGTCGCACCGTAAATCGTGCGACTTTCAGGTTGCAGCCATGTGAACCCAGCATTAGGGTTCTTTCAGTCAGGCCATAAACTAACCACCCTCTGAAAAGTGAAAAAGTTTGCATGGAGCAGTGCATATAATTGCAGCTAATGTGCACTGTTCATTCCTAAAACGTAATTTAAAATGATCGTGTGTGGGCTTCGACAAAAGAAAATTCCAGCATGCTGCATATTTTAACGTCGTTTTAAAAAAATAATTTTTTTGGGTTGTAAAAAATTATCGTGTGTGGGCTAAAACGACGTTAAAAACGACATTTTAAACCCCCGCATGAGTGAGTGAGTGAGTGAAAAACGTATATAGCGCAACACATGCAAACTGAATCGCCTCTGGGCGCTTAGTATCCATTCCCTGAATGAAACTTTTTTTGACCTCAGAATATGGTTTTGATCTTTCTTCTGAAGGCCAAGTGGTTCACCTGCAATCAGATGGTGGTTGGTAGAATGTTCCACAGTCTAGGTCCTTGGACTGCAAATCTACCTTCTCCTTTGGACTTGTATCTGGCTTTGGGTATCAGGAGTAGATTTTGGTTGGTGGATCGCAGAACGCGATTGGGGTTGTGAGCAGGGCCGGTCTTAGGTGTTCAGGCGCCCTGTGCGAGCTAATCCTGTGGCGCCCCCCCGCCCAATCCCCATATGATCATTACCTATATACATGTATATAAGGAGAGGGAGGACCTCCCATCATCCACAGACATACAATGCCCGGGATCCTGGCACCCTCCTGGAAGGAGGAGAATGTGAGATGACTTACACCATGGCCTTAGAAATGATCCACGACACCATCTTGCTGGCAGAGCTGGCACAGCCTGGGATCTAGCCTGGTAGGAGGTGCCCCCCTCACACCGGGCATCACGGAGAGTCCTCTCCCTGCTCGTGTCACAGTGCCCCCCTTCCCTCCCCCAGGTGTCCTCGCCCAGGGAAGAGTCATGATGCAGTGTTGTTGGTCCCAGGGGACTATCACTATGTCACCCGCCCAACTCCCCAATTCTCCGGTTTGGAAGGAGGAAAATAGGGAAGGGCGACAACCCCATCCCTCTGCGCCCTTCCGAGCTCACGATTGGCTGGTGGGGTTGACAGGTGAGATGGGTGCGGGTAGCGGCATATAGTAGAGGATGGAGGGCACAGGATGGCAGACTCAGGCCTTTGAAGTGTGCGAGCTGTGATGGCTGCACGGCGCCCCTGTTGCACATGGCGCCCTGTGCGGCCGCACAGCTCGCACACCCCAAAGGCCAGCCCTGGTTGTGAGCTTTTAGTTTTTCACATAGATATTGGGGGGCATTTCCCAGAATACACGTAGGCGTCAGACAGAGTGCCTTAAAAGTGATTCTGTCTTTTACTGGCAACCAGTGAAGGGATCTCAGTGAATGTGAGATTGATTCCCATGTTTTTTTCCCAGTCACAAGTCTAGCGGCCGTATTTTGGATGACTTGCAGATGAGTGATTTGGTATTTGGGGAGTCCGAGATAAAGGGCATTTGCATAGTCAAGTCTGGAGTTGATAATTGTTCCCACCACGACTGCTATGTCTTCTTTTGGGATAAAGGGGGGAAGTCTGCGTAGTAGGCGCAGCAGATGATGCTTTCCGCTGACTACTGACCCTATTTGTGCGTCTATTGTCATGTAGGTGTCGAAAATGACCCAGAGACTTTTGACTTTGGTACTGGGGCGATGGTTTTACCCAGAATGGGCGGTGGTATCCATGTTGTTGAGGGATGATTTTTTCTGTTGGCGTGAAACAGGAGAAGTTCTGTTTTTGAGCCGTTGAGTTTAAGATAACTCTTTGTCATCCAGTTTTCTATCATAGTAAGGCATTTCTCTAGTCCGAGATAATGATCCTTTTTATTACAGATGCGAAAATACAATTGTGTGTCATCTGCATAAGAGTGATAAATTAACTTCTGGTTGCTGATGATTTAAAAAAGAGGGCGGAAATAGATATTGAACAGAACCGGCGACAAAGGGGATCCCTGAGGGACTCCACATGACACCGTGCGTTTTTCAGAAGTGAAAGGCCCCAATTTCACTATTTGTGATCGGTTTTCCAAAAAGGAGGAGAACCACGATAAATCACCTTCCGCGACTCTGGCTACTTCAGTTAGCCGAGTCAGTAATAATTTGTGGTCTACAGTGTCAAAAGCAGCACTTAGGTCCAACAGTACCAGAAGACAAGATTCTCCTTCGTCTGCGGCCTCAAGAGCGTCATCCCATATTTTGAGCAGTGCTGTTTCTGTCCCGTGACCGGGGCGGAAACCCGATTGAAACAGATCGAGTAATTTATGTGTGTCTAAATGATGTTGTAGCTGTTGTACAAATTCTTTCTCCATTACCTTGGAGAAGACATTAAGGGCAGTTATGGGATGACGGTGGTTAGGGTCTTTGGGGTCCAGGGTGTTCTTTCTTTTAGAATTGGTTTGATTATACCTTGTTTCAGCAAGGGTGGCACCAAGCCCTCCTTGAATGACTGACTGGTTTATGAGCTGCATGATAGCTGGTGCCAAAATATCGGCACATTCTTTCAGCAGTTTTGTGGGAATGATATCATTGGGCACTGTGCTATTTCGAGTCCCGATGATATTTTTAGTAGCATCGATGGAAATGGGTTTTAGAGTGAAGTTAGGTGATTGCAGCGGAATTATGTGGATATTAGGTTTGTGATTTATGGGGGGGTAGATGAAGGTTGTATTTTGCTAAATACTTTCACGGATTCTTTCCATTTTGTTGATGAAATAATCCGATAATTTGTTGCAAAATTTTTGTGAATCAGAATTAGGGTCTTCTAGACAGACTGGGTTCATGGTCTTGGTGACTAGATTGAAGAGTTCACGGGGGCGGTTTAGGGCATTGGTGATAATATTGTAAAAATGTTTTTTTTTGGCAATAAAGATTTCTTTATGGTATTTTTTGTTATTATCTTATAAATAGAGAGGTTTTCCTCTGAAGAGCTTTTTTTCCAGGCTGCTTCAGCTCTTCTGCGCTCTTGCTATAGCAACGAGAGCTGGTCGTTAAACCAGCTGGAGTTGTTTTCGTGGATCCACGTTGTGCGTTTTGGTGCTACTAAGTTGGCTGACTGTAGCAGAGCCTTGTTTATAGCATCAAGAGTTTCTGTGGCTGTTTGATGTAGTTGGATTGTTTTTATTTTGTTCCCTAATGTAGTTTTGAAGAGTTCTGAATGGAGCTTCTTCTGAGATCTAGTCCAGTGTGTTGTCACCGGTTTTACATTTTTCTTTGAGGGGGCATTTATATTGATTGTGAATTTAATGGCATGATGATCTGTCCATGGTTGCGGCTCATTTTCCAGAATATTGATTTCCAGATTATGTCTGAAAATGAGATTGAGCGTGTGACCTGAAGCATGTGTGGGCACACATACTAGTTTCTGCAGACCTAATCCTTCCAAATGGTCAATGCAGGTGTCGGCGACGGGGTCCTGTGAGGAGTTGGCCCAGAGATTAAAATCCCCGAGCAGCAGGAGGTGTTTGATGTTTAGGGTATAGGTGGAGATGAACTCTCGGTGGTCTATAGCACAGGAGTATGTGAACAGTGTCCTGGGGATTTGTTTGGAGTTGCAGAGTGAGGGTTTCCATGAATGGAAGTGAGTACTGAAGGCCTGGTTTAGTGATCGAAAGGTGAGTCTTGTGGATCACCGCCAGGCCTCCTCCTCTTTGCACCACTCTGTTTTCTGTTAGAATGCGATAATTCTCTGGCACCAATTCTCCTAGAATCGTGTTACAGTCGGTTGTGAGCCAGCTTTCTATGATAAAGAGGCAGTCTTAATCGTTATGAGAAGCAAGTTATGAGACGGGAGCTTGAATAGAACTTCCCCTTTAGAGTGCCGTCGTGCGTGTTGTACATCACCACGCTTTGCTCATCATTTTTTTAAAACGATGGTGTGTGGGCAACATCGTTTTTAATGATGAAGTTGGAAAAACGTTGTTGTTTCTACATGCTGAAAAACAACGTTTTTTTCATGCCGAAAAATGTCCCACGATTTTGGACTGCAAAATCGCATGACAAGTCATTCTCCATGATTTTAAATGACTACCATTCATATTGCCGACTTCAAAGTAGTTCCTGCACTACTTCTTTTCTGCAGGCGGATCCCTGTATTAACAGATCCAACTTTGGCATGTGACTTGTGCATGACGGGGAACTCCTCGGGAAAAAAAAAAAAAACGCATGGGTCCCCCTCCATGAGTATACCAGGCCCTTGGGTCTGGTATGGATTTTAAGGGGAACAAGCCAGCGCCGAAAAACTGGCATGGGGGTCCCCCCAAAATCCATACCAGACCCTTATCCGAGCATGCAGCCCTGCAGGTCAGGAAAGGATGTGGGGACGAGCGAATGTCCCCTTCTCCTGAAATGCGCTAGGCCACATACCCTCAATATGGGGACAAGGGCCCCTTCCCGACAACCCTGGCCATTGGTTGTCAGCAGAGCTTTTTTTCTCAGAAAATAGGTGCAGGAACTCAACCACGGCCCCATTCAGATTTCACAGTAGAAGGGTCTTAAAGGGGCATTAAATACCAGGATTGCATTACATACAGAGTGCAGAGTTCAGGGGTTACACACAAAGTGCAGAGCTCTCACTTGTAAACACAGAAACCAGCCTTCTGTGTTTACAAGTGATTGTGGTGAGCAGGCACCAAAGGGTCTGAGTCAAAGGTGGTGGAACCGAGTTCCCCCAAGTGCCCCCTGAAAAAAAGCCCTGGTTGTCAGGCAGCCGGCCACCGTATGTGAATGAGTATGTGGGTACATTGTACCCTTACCTATTTACCTGAAAAAAAAGTGTCAGCAATAAAACACACTACACAGGTTTTTAAAGTAATTTAATAGGCAGCTCCAGGGGTCTCTTCTGCTTTCTCCACTCTCCGGCCTCTCCTCCGCTGTCTCCGGTTCTTCTCCCGCTCTCCGGTGTCTTCTGCCGGGTCTCCTCCGCTTTCTTCTGCTCTTTTGCTAGCTCTTGCCCAGTCTTCTCTGTTGTCTTCTTCCCTCTGCTCTTCTTCCGATGTTGACTCAACGCTCTCTCCCGAATTAATGCCATGTGCGCGGTGTGCCACTACTTATATAGGCATGGGGCGGGGTCACTGGCTGTTACATCCATTGACCCTGCCCTTTATGACGTCACCGCCCGGGGGAAGATTGGGGCGGTGACACGTCACTTCAGGGTACAATAGTCGAGCCTGTGGAGCGCATTTTAAGCACACGCCACACATTATACCCATGGCTCTAAGACTATTTGTTACCCCTATAGTTGTAGCTATTCTGGGAAGTTTTATTCCTACTGATTTATGGAACTTTGTTTTTAAACTATACTATATTTTTTTAATAAAGTAACCCCCTTTTTTGAATACTACACTATGGGCAGGACTGTCTTTAATAGTGATTGGACCCTGGGCAAAACATTTCTTGGACCCCCCCCATGCAATTTCGCTCTCAACTCTGCTCTGAGACATACAATAAATAGCAGCTAGACTCAAAATGAGTTTACTGTATCAGATCAGGCAGCAATTGCGATTGGTTGCCAGAGATTACAGCATATCATTACCACTTACTGACTGGTTGCTAGAGGTTACAGCACACATTACAGCTGTCAGAGAAATATTTATACCGTACTTAATTAAACTGAGCGATTAAAACCTTTTTGTCTATATAAAAATTAAATCAAAAGAAAAGCAGTGCGAAAAAGAGAAAACAATTACATTTATTGATACAGAGAAGAAACTTGCATTACTCATTCCATATTCATCCCATAACATAACAGATACCACCTTTAAAACCAAGATGATAACCAAGTTACACAATTATGCAAAAAGTAATACGGCTATACTGGACACAGCAGTAAGTAATGACAAGTTGTAGTTAAATGAATCTATGAGAAAAGCAAAAGAGAAGTGAGATTAATTTTTGGCCCAATCTTAAGATAGAAGGAAAGTAAAGAGAGAGAGAGAAGGAGGAAGAGGGGGAGAGAGGGAGGGAACGAGAGAGAAGGAGGAAGAGGGGGAGAGAGGGGGGAAGAGAGAGATATATTACAGATTACTTCACCCGGCTGGTCTTAATCAGGACATCATACACTGATAACCAGTCAAGATGACTTGACTGGTTTTTATACCCCTCAGTCTACATTTTCTCCCTCCAAAAACTCAAATTCCCGAGGAGGATACGATTGGTTGACTTATGTGTCTTTTCAGAGTGACAGAGAACCTATTAACCCACTGTTGTCACATCCTCTTGAGTCTGACCATAGGCGTGCGCACAGGGTGTGCCAGGTGTGCCCAGGCACACCCTAATCACCCTGTGCAGCACAGATTCCCCCTACTGCCCTGGTTCCCCCCTCCTTTCCCCCGCAGCACTATCGGCTTCCCTACTCTCCTGTCTCTCCAGCTGTTGCTGCGGGTATGTTTTAGGATGAGTGTGGGAAGGGGTCGGTATATATGTAACTTACCGGCCCCTTCCCTTTCATCGTAAGTGATCGCTACTATGTGTTTGATCTTTGGGGTGCACACCCTAATGCAATATGCTGCGCACACCTATGCTCTTGACATAGGACATGTCCTGGAGTTTGCATCCTTTTGTGATCCAACTCAAGTTCCCACACTTAGCATATCACAAGACACCTGGCTAAATGGTGACACGTTGTCTGGCCGAGCTCTATACACACACATGGTATAATTGGACACTTCTAATTAAATTAAATTAAATTAGACCTGCAAGGGAAAAGCCATAATGCAGTAATACACAAACGATAATGCTATTGTTTAAGGATACGTTCATCTTTGGGAACATGTTACATGTTCCACCTGTTTTTAGGGTGGAACATGTAACATGTTCCCAATGCTGCAGCTGCTACTTGATCCCCCTCCCTGTGACAGAAGTAGGAGGAGAAGTTCCCCCGTACTAGCTGTGTTTTTTAAATCGGCGTGTCATTCATTCACAGAGTTCTGTAGGTGAAGGAACTACATCCTTTGCGGCTGTCGGCTTGTAGTTCTCAATGAATTACCACAGCGCTGTGGTAGTTCATTGATTCTTCCTGATAGTGTATCTACCTGCCAGTAGGGGATATACGGGTACACGGATACACTGACAGGTGTGCAGGAGACCTGAATGGCACCAGCGATATGCCAATTGCAGAACAATATGATGACTCCCCATGATTAAGCACCATGGGCTGGGCAAAATGCACTGGGATGCGGATTGGATGAAGCCTGTGCTAAGGCGTTTTTCACTTTCTATGTACAGGGTTTTGTTGTGATGTGCAACCTTTGGGACTCTTCTTTCTTCGCACTTTTCCATCTTAGTAATAGCACTGCACATTAAAAAGCTACTTTTTCAGGCACATGCGTGCAATCAGAGATGACTCAACACAGTGAGCACAGTGAAACAGGAAGTGTGTGGCGCTATGTTATGTCTGCAGAGCGCTGGAGCTTATTTCCCTCCCACACAACAAACAATATCCACTACACTGCCCTATTGAAATTAAAGAGAATCTGGAGACTTGCATGTAACATACACTTGAAAATGCAGAATAATGACTTTCTGCATGTGCTCTTTTGTAGAAACGTGCATTACAGAATGGTCAAGAAACCTAAAGGTGATTGCACAGAAATTGTGCAATCAGACTGTAATTTGTGCAGCCAACGTAAAGCTCCAGGAACTCCAGGAATTTAGACATTTTCTAAAACGTGCCCAATTACCATGGGTTAAAACAACCTTATTGGCTTATCTCTTCAATTTACATTTAGCTATCACTATAGTTCTTGTGCTCTGATGCTAGACCTTCAGGTCTTAGTTCCTGCAGCTTCAGAGTTGTGTGCAGCTGCTGCTTCTGTCCCTCCTCCTCTCATTTCCAATCACAGAGTGCTTTGTATTTTGTGAACCTTTACAATACAAAGCCTTATGTGAATGGCTAGTGGAGGGGAGAGGCAGGCAAAGTGGTTGCTGTTTGAGAAAGCAGCATCGCTTCTGTCAGGTTGCTGGTGTTCTGTAGAATACTGGAATATCTGCGATTGGGAATATTTGACTAAAAATACTAAGGCTGACAGTATTGAAAACCAATGCCTATAGTGTTTTTGATGCATTTAATGGACATTTTAAGTGGTTGTACACTTTAGATATAAACAGTGAAGTGAAAAGAGGAGGATTTTGGCTCTTCTGTGCAAATTCACTACACAGAGCAGGTAAGTGTAGCGCCCTGCTCCTGAAGAACAGGCGCTATGTAAAAAAAAAAGGGTGTCTGAGCTGGTAGTTTAGTTCAGACTTTGTTAATTGGGGCTAAATCAGCCTCCGGCTATGGCTGTGCCTGGAGGGATTTCCCTTTGTTTGCCTGTAGGTGGCGGTACCACTACAGGCCAATGTTGGAACTAAGGCAGGTCATGGTGTATTGGGTGTCTTTCCTTGGCAACTGCCCAGTGGGAGTGGTCTCCCCGCTGGGCATGTTGGGGAAGGTTGCTTAAGGGGCAGACAGCATTTTTTTCGGGGCTCTTTGTGTTGTGTGATTTTTTTGCCCCGGGACCATGTTGGCCCGAGGCTGCATTCCAGCCTGGTAGGCCCTGGTAGGCCCAGTTACCCTGACTGGGGCCTACACCATGGAGGTGATCCTGTGCTGTCTGTCCTGTGGGAGAAAGCCACTTAACGGAGGAAGCCAGGGGAGGACCCCTCCCGGAAAGGACCGAGTGGAAGGCTGGTACTTTGGGAGAGGCCTGGTAACTTGTTGAAGGATGCACCGAAGCCTACAATACCTTCAGTGTGCCGGGTTGGCTTAAAGGCTCTAGGGCAGAGGATTCCAGAATTCCTCATCTGAACTTGCAACCAGTCTGTGGCAGAGACTGAGATTATTCTTGTCCGTACATCATCCCGGCTGCTAGGCCAGATGAGAGGGGCCTATCCGGGTGAGCAGTACCCACTCAAGAGAAAGTAGTAAGTGTGAATTTTAAGTTTAGCAATTCCCCAGTGATCTGTTTTGTGCGCCTGAACCTTCCCCTGATCCTTCACCCCTCCACTTCTACAAGTTGTTTGGAAAATAAAAGTGAAAGAAAAGGAACTATCACTTGTGGACATTGAACTTTCTTGCGGACTCTCAACCCCTAGACGACAAGGAACGAGGTAACGTGCAAGGACCAAAACCAGGGGTCAAGTCCTGGGGAAAAAAGTGTGGGAACTCTCACCCAAGATCCACTCCCCCACCAAAAAAAAAAGATACGCTCATATGCATAATTACTAAACCGCATGGTTGTTTTTTTTTTGATCCACTGTACCTTAGTAATCCTTTATGTTACTGGCCGCTTCCTGTATATGGATTTATCGGGTAATGTGCGGGTATTCCGTCACTTCCTGGATGCCGCAATGTCTCCTGGGAGCTTTTGTCATTGTTCCCAGGAGATTTAGAAAGAACTAGCAAGTGACTCGAGCTGGGCATCGCCGCTTAGTGAAGGATTGGCTCGGGCAGCTCAGCTGCTCGAGGCTGCTCTAGTCCTGCAAAGGGAACTGCGTTCCTGCTGTGAAAAAAGTGCAGGTACTCCGTTCCCACGCAATCCCACAGAACTTGAGCCCTGCCCAAAACTAACCAGCAGCTCCTAGGGGGGTAGTGCTACATAAGTAAAAAAACAAGACTTTATTATCACTTTAATCTTCGACAATAAAACCTGGATGCTGATTGGTTTCTATGCAGAGCTGCACCAGATTTTTCACTCTCCAGTTTTAGTAAATCAAGCCCTTAGTGCTCATAATTGAGACAAGTACATGCTATAGATGGATATGCTTTTGTTCATTATTCCTGTCTGTGGTTTGCAACTACTTTAGGGCATACTAAAATATGCACCCCAGATGCCCACCAGGTGTTTTTTTTTGCCCTCGCTATTATTCCATCTTTCACCTCACTAATATATGCTACAGGTGTGTTTGCAGTGCGCTTTTATAGATTTGAATGGAAGGGCATGACAAGCTTCAACACCTTTCACACTTGAAGTGTAGCCTAATTTTTGCTGCACATCACATAAATTGATGTAAATGCTATGGGCTAGATTCACGTAGGTGTGCGTATCTTTGTGTGGGCGTAGCGTATCCCATATACGGTACGCCTCTACAAATTTTACAGGCAAGTGCTGTATTCACAAAGCACTTGCTCCGTAAGTTGTGGCGGCGTAGCGTAAATTCGCCGGCGTAAGTGCGCATAATTCAAATTAGGCATGTAGGGGGCGTGTTGTATTGAAATGAACGGTGACCCTGCGTAAATGACGCGCTGAAAGAACTGCGCACGCGCCGGTCGTGGACGTATCCCAGTGCACATTCTCCAAATCACGTTGCAAATACTCAATGAAAACGACGTGAACGTAACTTACGCCCAGCTCCATTCTGAATCGGCTTACGCAAACGACATAAGCAAGGTGAAATTCGACAGCTGTTCCGACGTCCATACTTAACATTGGCAGCGCAATGTTTTTGGTTGTTTATCTTAACGCCTGAAAAAGGCCTTACGTAAACGGCGTATCTTACAGCGACGGCCGGGCGTACGTTCGTGAATCGGCTTATCTATCTAATTTACATATTCGGCTCGTAAATCGACGGAAGCACCACCTAGCGGCCAGCATAAATATGCAACTAAGATACGACGGCGTAATACACTTATGCCGCTCGTATCTTAGCTCAATCCCGGCGTATCTTGTTTTCTGAATACAGAAAAAAGATACGCCGGCGCATCTAAGAAGTTACGTGGCGTATCTCGAGATACGGTGTGTAAATTCTTACTGAATCTGGCCCTACATATTTTTTAAATGTGAACAGCTGTATGTGCAGGCTTGTTTACTAGGTGGCAAAAACACCCCTCAAATGCCTGTTTCTAATGCAAACAGGGCCTTACTGAAGTAACTCCTGACACAGTCCAGTGACAGTAGCGATTATGTAAAAGGCTATATTCATTGGCCAACTACACTGAGCAAAATTATAAATGCAACACTTTTGTATTTGCTCCTTTTTATCATGAGCTAAACGCAAAGATCTATGTTTGTTCTATATGTGTACATAAAAGGACTATTTCTCTCAAATATTGTTCACAAATCTATCTAAGCCCTGGTTCACATTGGTGCGTTGTGACATGCGATTTGACACGTCAAATCGGTGGCAATTTCCGGCAATGGCACCGTCCTAATCAGTGCAACGCCGCATGTACAGCGCTTCACCGATTTCAAAAAGTCGTTTCTGTACTACTTTTTGCAACATCTGCCCGTCATTTACATTGACGTGTGTAGAAACAGCACAGATTTCTATGTAATCGCAGCCGAAATCGGAACTGACAAGCGGCAGTAAAATCGTGCGAATTCAGCTGAACTCGCACGGCTTCATTCCCACAGCCTAGTGTGAACCTGGGCTAAATCTGTCTGTGTCCACCAGAGCTATTTCCCTTGAAATGAATGTTAATTTCTCTACCATAAGCCACCTCCCAAGGTGTTTCAGAGAATTTGGCAGTACATCCAACCGGCCTCATAACCGCAGACCACATGTAACTACACCAGCCCAGGACCTCCAAGATCGTATGAGACCAGCCATCCAGACAGCTGCTGCAACAATCGGTTTGCATAACAAAAGAATTTCTGCACAAACTGTCAGAAACCGTCACAGGGAAGCTCATCTACATGCTCCTTATCCTCATCAGGGTCTCGACCTGACTGCAGTTCGTCATCGTAACTGACTTAAGTGGAAAAAATGCTCACATTCAATGTTATCTGACACTTTGGAGAGGTGTTCTCCTTATGGATAAATCCCGGTTTTCACTGTACAGGGCAGATGGCAGACAGTGTGTATGGTGTTGTGTAGGTGTGCTGCAGTTTGCTAATGTCAACGTTGTGGATCGAGTGGCCCATGGTGGCGGTGGGGTTATGATATGGGCAGGTGTATGTTATGGACAATGAACAGAGGTGAAATTTATTGATGGCATTTTGAATGCACAGGGATACCGTCACGAGATCCTGAGGCCCGTTTTGTGCCATTCATCCACGACCATCACCTCATGTTGCAGCATGATAATGCAGGGCCCCATGTTTCAAGGATCTGTACGCAATTCCTGGAAGTTGAAAACATCCCAGTTCCTGCATTGCCAGCATACTTACCGGACATGTCACCCATTGAGCATGTTTGGGATGCTCTGGATTGGCATATACGACAGCATGTTCCAGTTCCTGCTAATATCCAGCAACTTCGCACAGCCATTGAAGAGGAATGGACCAACATTCCACAGGCCACAATCAACAAATGCATTCGATACAGTTCCCCACACATGTGTAAGGTAAAGTCTACAGGATTGGAAATATTGGTGTGTAAATGGATAGAAAACTGGCTAAAAGACAGAATTCAGAGAGTTGTGGTTAATGATTCTTACTCTGAATGGTCCAAGGTTATCAGTTGTGTACCCCAAGGTTCACTGTTGGGACCCTTACCTTTTAATATCTTTATGAATAATATTGGGTCTGGGATCAAAAAGTAAAATTTCCGTCTTTGCAGATGACAACAAGCTATGCAGTGGAATAACGTCCTTACAGGATGTCTCCAATTTACAAGCCAACCTCAATGCTCTGTCTAATTGGGCGACTATGTGGCAGATGAGGTTTAATGTTGATAAATGTAAAGTTATGCACTTGGGGGCTAAGAATATGCATGCATCATACATACTAGGGGGAGTACAACTGGGGGAATTCATAGTGCAGAAGGATTTGGGGGTTTTGGTAGATCATAAGCTCAATAATAGCATGCAAAGCCAAGCTGCGGTTTCCAAAGCTAGCAAAGTCCTTTCTTGTATTAAGAGAGGTATGGGCTTGAGAGAGAGAGATATCATTTGCCCCTGTTCAAATCATTAGTAAGACTTCATCGGGAATATACAGTTCAGTTTTGGGCTCCAGTTCTCAAAAAGGATATCAGGGAACTGGAGAAAGTGCAGAGAAGGGTAACCAAACTGATAAGAGGCATGGAGGAGCTCAGCTATGAGGAAAGATTAGAGGAACTGAATCTATTAACTCTTGAGAAGAGCAGAGTAAGGGGGGGGGGGGGATATGACCAACATGTACAAATATATAAGGGGTCCTTATAGTGAACTTGGTGTTGAGTTATTCATTTTACGGTCAACACAAAAGACAAGGGGGCACTCTTTACATCTAGAGGAAAAGATATTTCATCTCCAAATACGGAAAGGTTTCTTCACAGTAAGAGCTGTGAAAATGTGGAATAGACTCCCTATAGAGGTGGTTCTGACCAGCTCAGTAGATTGCTTTTGCTAAATGTACATGTAGCGGGGTCCTGCCATCATGGACTATTACTAATAGCGATGCAGAATTGGATCCATACAGTTGTTCGAGTTGTATTGTACATGAGTTTATATTTGATGAGACAGTGCATTATGGGAGCAGAGGAGCCAGGAGACACGGACTCCATTGACAATTGGTAAAGATAGACTACACTTCCCACAATGCCTCGCCTCTACTGAACACATGACACCCCCGCACAACCTTATGAGGGAGGTTACAAAAGGAGAGGGCGGAGTTGAAATCGCTCTCTTGGGACCTGCACTTCTTCCTCTGTGGAGCTACACAGACAAGCCATTAGGCCTAAAAGCCTGGGCCATCGGACTACCAACCACCTGGAGGGAAGCAAGTTCAAGTGTGTCCAGCTCATGTCCTAGGAGATCGTTCAGACAAAATGATGCTGACCGGAGCTGTGGAAAAGCAGGACATTCAAGGCCTGTCACCGTGTCGTGGCTGCAGAGCGGTTCATCCCTGTGAGAGGCTCAGGCGGACTAGGCCTGTTCGGGTGAGAGGGCACGTGCCCAAGTTTCCAAAACCCAATAACTTTGCTATCTACATTGACTCACATCTTAGTAAGATTACCCTTTTTGGCTGGTCCGCTGAGGAATATCTGAAAGTCACGCTGGCCATATTGACTGATATTGACTGGATGATCGGTATATTATGCCTGTGTCGATTAGCCCTTATACTGAGTCTAAAGACCCCTGTGGATTAAACATATTTAAAAGTGCACCAACGAGCCTACAAACAGACATCATCGCTGGGGAACTTTTCTGTTGGATTTTGGCAGGCTAGGCCGGCATTGAGGCTTGTTAGCAGCCGCAATTCATTGCTTGTATTTTCATTAATGCATAACAAGTAAAACTTATTTTTGATTCAACTACATTTACTGTGAGGTGTGTTCTCTTTTAAAGTCTGCAATCAAAAAACAAGGTAATAATAATATTACATGTCATTTCTAGATGTTCTAGTTGTGTGTTACTGGAATCTCATAGCTACACATGAGATCCGCAATATATTTGCAGCTGGCTTGATGTGCCAAGGGCGGGTTCAAGCTACTTAAAGGGGGTGAATAGGTTACTGAAAGTAGATCCCAAATCAAACCAGCGGCTCCTGCGGGGGTAGTGCTACATACATAATATAACTGGGTACTAACATTTATAGGTAAAGTTGATCCAGGGAATATCCGATTGACTCTCCGGTGATCAGGATGGATTTTTTTCCCCTGCTGTAGCAAATTGGATCATGCTCTGCTGAGGTTTTTTCACCTTCCTCTCAATCAACTGTGGGTATAGAATTGGGTATATGGGATTGTATGATATATTTTTTTTTATGGTTGAACTGGATGGGCTTGTGTCTTTTTTCAACCTAACTATATAATTATGTAACAACCTGATCAACTCTATGCAAAAGAGAAGTGCTGCACTGCGTGAGGCAAATGGTGTTCACACCTGTGCAATAATCATGCTGTCTAATCAGCATCTTGATATGCCACACCTGTGAGGTGGATGGATTAAGGGTCCTTTCACACTAGCGGACGAACGGTCCGCTAATTACAAGTCCGTTAACGGACTTGTAATGGGCCCCTATGGGAGCGGATCCGTTAGCGGATGATGCATCCGCTAACGTCCGCCAGATCCGCATCCGTTTTTTCGGACGGAAGAATGTCCTATTTTTCTTCCGTCCGGCCAAACAGATCGGATGCAAACGGACAGACGGTCCGCTCCGTGTGAAAGGACCCTATCTCAGCAAAGGAGAAGTGCTCACTAACACAGATTTAGCCCAGGTTTACACTGGGTTGCGGGAATGAAGCTGTCGCACCGATTAGGATGGTGCCATTGCCGGCAACTGCCGCCGATTTGACGTGTCAAATCGCACCAGTGTGAACCTGGGCTTAGACAGATTTGTGAACAATATTTGAGAGAAATATGCCTTTTGTGTACATAGATCTTTGCATTCAACTCATGATAAATAGGGGGCAAACACAAAAGTGTTGCATTTATAATTTTGCTCAGTGTATTTTCCCGCCACCAGAGATTTGTCACTAACCCAGCGCTCACTCAGCTGACTGAAGATCTGCCAAGCAACTGCTGTAAATCCTGTAAACAGCAGGCAGCTTATAACCTGAAACACAAAACAGAAAGAACAAGCAAAGCCTTCCTATAGAAATATGCACTTAATCATCATAGCCCTCTATTAAGAATATAATTAGTCAGAACCAAAAGTGTCACAAATGCTTCATGAATTTGATGCAATACACTAACAAGAGGGATTATACATCAGACAGGAGGCTCATATCTTATGCATTAATCCTTCTTTATTAATGCTCACAGCAGATAGTGTAAACCATGTTAACGTAAGTAATAAAGAAAACAGTAGGAACTACGTATCCCAGCAGCCCTGGGCCTTAGCCACTCCTACCCTAGTCTCTATAAATGTACTGTTTTATCCTGATTCTTCCTCTTTCTTTCTTCTCAAGGCAGAGCATAAGAAGATAAGTATTGACAATAATTTCATATGGATTGTGATGTTGATTTATATGGATATTGATTTATACAATCGTTACTGACTTTTCATTGTATGTATCTGTATGCTTTATTATCTGATATGTAGGAATTGTCAGATAACACTGCAGTATCACCGGGATTGCTATCCATGCGCTATCTCGGTGTGACCACTATGTTTGCTTGACACTAGGTCTTCGTTGCCACTGTAGTTGCCTGGCACTATTAGTACCTCTATACCACATTCTCATCCCCGCTTGGGAACGCTGCGATCGGCAACGGTCCGCGGCTGCGCTTCTGTCTTATCCCTCTCCCTAACTATCTCCACCGAAGCACCATCTTAGCCTTCCTCCTCTCCCCTCAGGAGAGCTTCCGCGCGTATACAGGGAGGCGGACCCTTCGCCTCCCTGTAACCTATCCTCAGAACCGCTTCCCCGTCCAATCGCGGCGCGCGCGGGACTGGGGGGGCGGTCTCCTAGTACGGCTGTTATCCAATAGGCGCTCCGGGGCTGTGGTCTCGCGAGACTTCGCCCCTAGAGTGCAATTTCTTCAGGCTCGCCTCCCATCGCATGCCAGTCGGCGCTGGTGGACGGAGGTTGAGCCTGACTATACTGTGTGTGTACACAAGTAAGTTTTCCCCTTAGAATCGATACAAATTCTGGGAATTTATTCCCTATCTTTAACATACAATCGCAGTTAGCCTGTTCCTAAGCTGCCATAACCCACTACAAGTCTTCCCTTCTGTGCTGCTGCTTGTTAAATTCCATTAGCATGACAGAAGAGGGCTCTCTCCCCACCCCAGATCAGGAGATGGCGCTGGACCCAGCACAACTCCTGAGCACTTCCCAACTCTAGGATCTCATCAATAGATCCATACAAACGGCATTGGCTGCAGCTGCCACCTCATCTGGGGCTAACCAAACCCTGAACTTCCCTGTACTCATACCACATGGCAACCAACCGACCGTAAAAAAGGGAAAATCCTCCCAAAAGAGGAAGCACACGGTGACGGTTTATGACTCCCCGGCAGGGGAAGTAAAGAATATGCTCAGAGCAGATCCCCACACGGACTGCCACCCCACGCATCCTTCAGACCCCCTTCAACCCCTGGGCCTCAGGGAGTCACATAAGAGGCATGGATCCGCCAAACGGGCCAAACCAGACTCGTATGTCATCGAGTCAGGTGACGATTCATCCGCTGAGTCGGATGGGTCCGAGGTCTCGGGGTCTGACTACTATGAAGAAGAGGATACGGGGGCACCGGCACTCCTACAGGATGCCAACCCTGACAACCAGGGCAAAGATATTGTGGATGCCATGGGTGAACCGCTGTTCAACCCAGACGCCATTTCCCACCCCCGCTCTGGGGACTGGTCTCCCCTTCCCCACGTGTCCCAATACATCGAACTTTGGGCACGTAGACCCCTAGAGAGGTCTAACCGCAACAAGCTGAGAGCGGAATGTCCTCGCCCTCACATCCCAATGAAGGCGGTCATGACGCCTGAAGTCGATCCCATTTTAGCGAAGTATCTGCTAAAGACAGGGAAATTTCCAAAGAAAGGGATAGACCGATCGTTTAAAAATATTCAAGATCGCATCCTGGATCTGTTCGGACCCCTGACCAAGATCCTGAATCTGGCAGAACAAGCTGCGACTACTGGTCAAGCGGTTGACCTAGCCCAATTGCGTGGGTGGGCCCAGAGGGCCATATGTCTGACGGACAGCGCCAATACCGCCTGCTCCGTCGAGCGCAGACGCTCAATCCTCATGCGGCTCGATCCGCAACTGGCCCACCTAGCGGAATCCGAGCCAGGCCCCGCAGCAGAGGGCATGTTATTTGGTGATTCCCTAGTCAAGGACATAAATAAATTCGTGGGCATGTTTAACAGCCTTGACAAGGCACAAACGTCTCTCAAGAAAACGGGCAACACTAGAGTTTTTCCCCGGGCCGGCAGAAGTAGGGGCCGTTCTGCCGGCCGCTATAACACCGGCAGACCCTTTCAGAGATCAGCTGCCCAACCTCACTACACTCAGGCTCCCGCTCCGTACACCACCACTGCGCAACCGGCACCTTTCTTCCCACCACGTGGCAGATCCTGGAGGGGACGTGGCCAGAGAGGATAACCTCGTTCCCGCCCATATACCGGTGAGTACCACACACATTCCTATGCCCCTCACACCTGTGGGGGGCCGTCTAATGTTTTTTACCCACGCTTGGTCTGCGATTACGGCAGATACATGGATACTGAATACAGTTGCAGGGTTCCAGATAGATCTCCTATCCCCACCGAATCTGGGAGTAATTCCACCCCTATCCGGTTTGCGGAGCAGAATGTGACCCTGATAGACCACGAGCTCCGGGAACTGATATCCAAAAAAGCAATGATCGAAGTCGACCCCTTCTCCCCGGGGTTCCTCAGCAATCTCTTCTTAGTCAAGAAGAAAGGGGGAGGCTATCGCCCGGTCATAAACCTTCGGGACCTAAACCAACATGTCGCCTATCGGCATTTCAAGATGGAGGGCATCCATTGCCTCCGAGATCTCCTCGTCCCGGGAGACTGGTTGGTAAAAGTGGACCTAAAGGATGCCTACCTCACTGTCCCAGTGCATCAGGCATCACAACACCTTCTCCGTTTCAGGTGGTGGGGACGCACGTGGCAGTTTACATGCCTCCCGTTCGGGCTGTCATCCGCCCCGTGGTGCTTCACAAAGATCTTGAAGCCAGTTGTGGCATCGCTGAGGAGCAGAGGAGTACGTCTGATCATTTATCTAGACGACATCCTCATTATAGCTTACTCCAAGAATCAAGCATACCGCCACATGACTTGGACGATCAACCTTTTAAAAGGCCTAGTGTCATGAACAGCTTCGGCCACCAGATGGCGATAGCAGCGCGTCAGCGCGATTGGGACGCGCGCATTCGCGGCAGGGGCGCGCGCGCGATCACGGCATTGCGACGGGAGCGGGCGCGCGCATTCGCGGCAACGGTGCGCGCGCATCGCGCGAACGTCATTCTGGCGCCAAAAAAGGACATTTAAACTCGCTGTCAGCGTTTGCCTCTTGCTGTCCGGTCTACAGCAGTTCCTGAGACTACCTGTATCTAACCTACTTGAATCTGTTCCTGACAACCCGGCCTGTTCCTGACTCCGCTTGCCTTCCGCCTGCCCTGACCTATTGCCTGCCTGACGATCCGCCTGCCTGACCCCCTTAGCCGCTGCTGCCAGTCTGTTGTCGACCCGGTCTGACTCCTACTCTGCCTTGCCTACTACACCTGCACCTGACCCGCTAGCCGGCCTCGGACTCTCCTGCTGGGACTTACCTCCACTGGACTACGGTACACCTCCCCACTCTGGTGATTCCTGTGTCTCCAGTCGTCTTCACCTGCTGCCAGCAGCTACAGTCCACACTTGCTACTCTACTCAGCACTGAAGCCTTCTGAGGCCTGCCGGCCCAGCACCTGCGCTGCAACCGGCGCTCGTGCGACTCTGCACTCCCGCACCCCCTGTCCACTCTACCAGGGGTCCCGGGATCAGAGGAGTAAGGGCAGCCACTCCTTGCACGTCGGGCTCGTCCACCAGGTACGTGACAGTACCGGACAGCCATGACCGAGCCCGCGCAGGGAGTGGATCCCATGCAAGAACTTTGTCGCCACCTGGATGGACTGACCCAAGCAGTCCGTACCCTGCAAGAGGGCTACACGCGTTTGGAAAATCGCGTCCAGGCGTTATCTGCTCCCGCCTCCACCTCGGCTGCTTCCGGCACATCCACATCTCCCTCTGTCATCATGCTGCCACCTGAACCAAAGGTTCCTACGCCAGAAAGGTTCTCCGGAGAACGTAGCAAATATCGGGCCTTCCGCAATGCTTGCGAACTTTATTTCGCCCTACAGCCACGGACTTTCTCCCTAGAAGCTACCAAAGTCGGTTTTGTCATCGCACTACTTTCGGGCGAACCGCAAGCCTGGGCCCATCGCCTGATGGAACAAAAGGACATTGCACTTGATGATCTAACCACCTTCTTTCAGGCTATGTCCTTGTTATATGAAGATCCTCATCAGACCGCCTCCGCGGAAGCTGCCCTGCACGCTCTACAGCAGGGTCGCCGGCCAGCTGAGGACTACGTGTCCGAATTCCGCAGATGGAGTTCGGATACAAGGTGGAATGATGCCGCTCTCTGTTACCAGTTCCGCCTATGTCTTTCCGAATCACTCAAGGACGAACTGGCCCGGGTAGGAGTCCCAGGAACACTGGAAGCATTAATTAACCTGACCATTCAGATCGACCGGCGTCTGAGGGAGCGCAGAACTGAAAGGGCCACGGCCCCATCTCGCCCTATCTGGATGATGCCACGGGTACCGACCGTTTCCAATCCAGCTCTACCAACTCCGGTTGCCTCATCTGCCCCTGACACCTCTGAGCCGATGCAATTAGGCCTCCTCCGTCCTTCTCTCACCCCTGAGGAACGCCAACGCCGCAGGGCCAACAACTTGTGTCTGTATTGCGGGGAAGCTGGCCACTACGTGAGGACCTGTCCCGCAAAGCTCCGTAAGTGTCTGTCCACGTCGTCTGTTCACTTACCTATTCTCCCAGGCAATTCTACTCACCTAGCTGTTCCCGTTTTCTTCCAGCTTCCAGAAAAGACTATCCAAGTCAGCGCCATTATTGATTCAGGAGCCTGCAGCTGCTTTTTGGATCAAGCCTTCGCCTCCAGACATCAGATCCCTCTTCGCCCTAGGGCTACTGGACTCTCTGTATACTTAGCTGATGGCTCCACGTTAAGATCCGGACCGGTTACCCGAGAAACCCAGCCTTTAGCCACCACCATCGCCGGCAACCACCATGAACTACTGTGCCTGGATGTGATTGACTCCCCCCTGTTCCCTGTCATACTGGGCTTGCCGTGGCTACAGGTCCACAACCCACGGGTCAACTGGACCACGGGAGAGATCAGCTTCCAATCTCCTTATTGCCAACAGCACTGCCTGCAAGTAGTATCTCCGCCTCCGTCCTTACTCTGCATGGACTCTGATGTTGAAACCCGCCAATCTGTCCCTGAAATTTATCACGACTACCTGGATGTCTTCAGTAAGAAGGGAGCAGAGACCCTTCCGCCTCATAGGTCCTACGACTGCCCCATTGAACTCCTCCCGGGGGCCGAAGTCCCTTTCGGTAGGATCTTCCCCTTAACGGGTCTTGAACTTGAGACTTTGAAGACCTACATTGAGGACAGTCTAAGAAAGAAATTCATCCGCCCATCCACATCACCAGCGGGAGCAGGGATCTTCTTTGTTGAAAAGAAAGACCACTCTCTTCGTCCCTGTGTGGATTACCGGGAACTCAACAAAATCACCATCAAAAACCGGTACCCGCTGCCCTTGGTACCTGAACTCTTCCAACGTCTGGGGGCCGCGGTCATCTTTACTAAATTAGATCTCCGCGGGGCCTACAACTTGGTCCGCATACGTGAAGGGGACGAGTGGAAGACCGCCTTCCGTACCCGTTTCGGACACTTCGAATATTTAGTTATGCCCTTCGGACTTTGTAACGCCCCAGCAACGTTCCAACACTTTGTGAACGACATCTTCAGAGACTTCCTCGACCTCTTTGTGATCGTTTACTTGGACGATATCTTAGTTTTTTCCCCTTCCCTGGAGAAACATCGGGAACATGTCAAAAACGTGCTCGAGCGACTCCGAACTCACGGACTTTATGCCAAGCCTGAGAAATGCGAGTTCGAACGCTCGAGCATACAATTCCTGGGGCTCATAATCTCAGTAAAGGGGGTGGAAATGGATCCCAAGAAGGTCTCCGCAATCCGTGATTGGCCAGCGCCTGTAGACAAGAAGGGCGTTCAGCGTTTTGTCGGCTTTGCGAATTTCTACAGGAAGTTCATCAGGGCCTTCTCCAGCATAATTTCTCCAATAACCGATCTAACTAAACAGACTACCCGGTTCCGCTGGACACCAGAAGCCCAGGCGGCCTTTGAAGCCCTGAAAGACTTGTTCACCTCTGCATCCGTCCTCAGGCATCCCGATGCAAACCTGCCCTACATCTTAGAAGTAGATGCTTCTGAAACGGCGGTCGGGGCAGTGCTATCTCAAAGACAGGGCCCCAAGGCTCTCTTACACCCTGTCGCCTTCTTTTCCCGTAAACTGTCAACAGCTGAGAGAAATTATGATGTAGGGGACCGAGAACTGTTGGCAATAAAGGCCGCTCTGGAGGAATGGCGGTACCTCCTGGAAGGCGCAGCGCACCCAATCTTGATTTACACAGACCACAAGAACCTGGAATACTTGAAGGCGGCCAAGAGACTTAAACCGCGCCAGGCCAGGTGGGCACTTTTTTTTACAAGGTTTTCTTTTCACATCACTTACAGACCAGGGTCCAAGAATACTAAGCCTGACGCTCTATCCCGCATGTATGGCAGCTCAGAGTCTCCCAACCCTCCGGATACCATCCTGCCATCAGGAAATTTCCTGTTGCTACAAAGGGACCTATTGCCCCAAATCAGGCAAGCCTCTGCTGGGATTTCCCCTTCTTCAAGTCTGGAACTACAATCTAGGGACGGTTTACTTTGGCATCAGGACAAGATCTTCGTACCTGAAGACCTACGGGTCAATGTCCTGAGTTCTTGTCATGACCACAAGCTGGCGGGCCATTTCGGGGTACACAAAACTTCGGAACTCTTGCAACGCTCCTTTTGGTGGCCCCAGCTCCTGAAGGATTGCAGGGACTATGTGGAATCTTGCACCACGTGCACTCGAAACAAGGGGAGCAAGCTCAGAGCCTGGGGACTCCTGAAACCGCTATCAGTACCAGAAAGACCATGGAGAATGATCTCCATGGATTTCATTGTGGAGCTTCCCCCGTCAGAGGGTTTCACCACTGTCTTTGTGGTAGTAGACAGACTCTCAAAGATGGCACACTTTATACCTTTGAAGGGTACACCCTCCGCCCCGGAGACGGCCAAAGCCTTTATCAAGGAAGTGGTTAGGCTTCACGGGGTTCCTGTGGACATCGTGTCTGATCGAGGGGTGCAATTCACCTCCAGGTTTTGGAAGGCACTTTGCAGCAGTCTCAAGATTGGTCTATCGTTCTCATCAGCGTACCATCCGCAATCAAACGGGCAGACAGAGAGAACGAATCAGACACTCGAACAGTATCTTCGCTGCTTCTCCTCCTTCTCGCAGGAAGATTGGGTGTCCTTGCTACCCCTGGCGGAATTCGCATACAATAATTCCGTCCACTCTGCCACCAAACAATCGCCCTTCTATGCGAACTACGGCTTCCATCCCTTGTTCTTGTCCAATTCCGTCCCGGAGTGTTCGGTACCCGCTGTCCAGGAAACTCTGATCTTCTTTGACACAAATAATAAGATTCTGCAGGAGACAATGACTAAGACACAAGAGCGTAATAAAGAAATCTTTGACAAGAAAAGAAGAGGGGAACTCAACCTGGAACCTGGAACTATGGTTTATCTGTCTACCCTGAATTTAAAACTTGCATGCCCCTCGAAGAAACTAGGCCCTAGGTTTGTGGGCCCTTTTCCTGTCAAGAGGAAGATAAATGAGGTTGCCTACGAACTTGAGTTGCCAGAAACCTTCCGCATTCACCCGGTCTTCCATGTGGCCCTGCTTAAACCAGTTGTTTCTGATCCCTTTCCTGAGAGGAACACAGGTCCGCCGGAGCCGGTCCTAGTAGACGGCGAGGAGGAATTTGAGGTTGAATCCATCCTGGATTGCAGGAAAAGACGCAACCAAGTTCAATTCCTCGTCAAATGGAAAGGGTATGGACCCGAGGAGAATTCATGGGAACCGGAGGACAATATACACGCTGAAAGACTAATCCAGTCATTTAAAGACTCCCACCCGCTGGAGATATCCCGGTTGGGCATCCGGAGGCTGCCCATTGGAGGGGGGCAATGTCATGAACAGCTTCGGCCACCAGATGGCGATAGCAGCGCGTCAGCGCGATTGGGACGCGCGCATTCGCGGCAGGGGCGCGCGCGCGATCACGGCATTGCGACGGGAGCGGGCGCGCGCATTCGCGGCAACGGTGCGCGCGCGCATCGCGCGAACGTCATTCTGGCGCCAAAAAAGGACATTTAAACTCGCTGTCAGCGTTTGCCTCTTGCTGTCCGGTCTACAGCAGTTCCTGAGACTACCTGTATCTAACCTACTTGAATCTGTTCCTGACAACCCGGCCTGTTCCTGACTCCGCTTGCCTTCCGCCTGCCCTGACCTATTGCCTGCCTGACGATCCGCCTGCCTGACCCCCTTAGCCGCTGCTGCCAGTCTGTTGTCGACCCGGTCTGACTCCTACTCTGCCTTGCCTACTACACCTGCACCTGACCCGCTAGCCGGCCTCGGACTCTCCTGCTGGGACTTACCTCCACTGGACTACGGTACACCTCCCCACTCTGGTGATTCCTGTGTCTCCAGTCGTCTTCACCTGCTGCCAGCAGCTACAGTCCACACTTGCTACTCTACTCAGCACTGAAGCCTTCTGAGGCCTGCCGGCCCAGCACCTGCGCTGCAACCGGCGCTCGTGCGACTCTGCACTCCCGCACCCCCTGTCCACTCTACCAGGGGTCCCGGGATCAGAGGAGTAAGGGCAGCCACTCCTTGCACGTCGGGCTCGTCCACCAGGTACGTGACACCTAGGCTTCCTGATCAATCAGGAAAAGTCGGTTCTCGTCCCGGCCCAGGAGATGGAATTCCTGGGTTTCTCCGTGGACACCAACCTAGCTGTCCTTCGCCTGCCCAGCGAGAAATTGGCCCTGATTCGCAAAGAGATCAGGGCAGTACTCCGCAAGGGGGTCTTATCCCTACGCGTACTGGCCCGCATAGTAGGCCTACTAGCGGCATCCATTCAAGCCATCTTTCCGGCCCCCCTGCATTACAGGGCCCTCCAGAGGTTAAAAAAATTCTACACCTACGTCAGGGCCTCCGCTACACGGACGAGGTGCCCCTCTCCTCGGAGGCCCAGGTCGAACTACGATGGTGGCTCCGATACGCCATCGAGTGGAATGGCAAGACTATCTTCAACTCACGCCCGGACGTTGTCATAGAATCGGACGCGAGCCGCCGAGGCTGGGGCGCCCGCCTGGGCGAGACCTCGACAGGAGGGACCTGGTCCAGGGAGGAATCTCTCTTACACATCAACGCTTTGGAACTCTCAGCGGCACTCTTCGCTATTCAGAGTTTCCTAGCGGAACGGTACCAGATCCAAGATTCTGACGGACATTACTGCAGAGATTTGGCACTTCTGCCTGTCTCGAGACATCATCCTTATGGCGGAATACATTCCGGGTACTTCCAACACTGTCGCAGGCTGGAATTCCCGATATCTTATCGACGCCAGCGATTGGTGCTTGGACCGATCAGTCTTCGCCCAACTGAACCTACTTTGGGGTCCCTTGGACATAGACCTTTTCGCCTCCCGTCTCAATCACCAGCTGCCCCGTTTTTTCAGCTGGAGACCGGATCCAGGGTCCTTGGCAGTGGACGCTTTCCGCCACTCTTGGACAGGGGGAACACATTATGCGTTTCCCCCATTCTCAATGATCCCCAGGGCTCTACTGCAGATTACATACCAGAGGGCGACGGTAGTTCTGATCACGCCATGGTGGCCAACACAACCATGGTTCCCTCTTCTTCTGGACTTGGCCATAGACCACCCCAGGCTTCTTCCCCAATTCCCTCACATCCTCTCCCACCCGACCAAAGGCATTCACCCTCTGGTAGAGGAGGGCACACTGACACTCTTGGCATGGTTGATCTCGGGATGCCAGACGCGCACGACGGCCTTTCAAACTCAGCTAGAGATCTCCTCTCCGTGGCCTGGGCCCCCGGGACTCGATCGGCATAACGATCAGCCTGGAAGCTCTGGGTACGTTGGTGTGACCAACGGCAGGCTGATCCCGTGCGTGCCCCTGTCACCGTCGTAGCGAATTACCTGGCGGATTCTTTTAATTCCGGCAGGTCCTACAGCTCCATTAATATATACAGGTCTGCCATTTCGGCCTACCACTATCCGGTGGATTCTCTGCCAATCGGCAAGCACCCTCTTATCTGCAGACTGCTTCGAGGCGTCAGGTTCAAACGGCCCCCTCGTCCTAAATACCAATCCACCTGGGATGTTTCCAAAATCCTTGACATGTTCTCAGGCTGGGAGGACAACGATTCGCTGTCTCTCAAAATGCTGTCGTTTAAACTCACTATGCTGCTATGCCTGATCTCCATCAAACGTGTCTCAGACGTTAGGGCCTTGGACATCTCCAGACGTCAGTTTTCACCTCAAGGGGTAAGGTTCACGGTAGTCCGCAGAACCAAAACTGGCCTACATTCGGTATTCTATCCCTATTTTCCGGCACACCCACGACTTTGCGTGGTTAGGTGCCTACAGGCTTACGAGGCGAGCACGAGCGATCTACGAACCCCAGGTTCTTCTCAACTTCTAATATCCTACGTAAGACCTCACCACCCGGTCTCCCCGGCCACGCTGGCACGTTGTGTTAGATCAACCATGGCAATGGCGGGCATAGACGTTACCCTGTTCGGAGCACATTCTTCCAGAGGGGCCATGGCTACCAAGGTGGTTACGACTGGAGGCTCTCTTTCTGACCTTTTACTGGCGGCCGATTGGTCTTCTGAGGCCGTTTTCCGCCTTTTCTATTTCAGACCGGAGGAACATGTCACCATGTCTGTTTTATAATGTATGATTTTGGAAGGTCATGTTTTGTTTTCAATGATGGTATGAATATTATATTAAGCTTTGAACTTGCATAAGATATGAGCCTCCTGTCTGATGTATAATTCGGGATTTTCCTAGCTTGTGACGGAAAATATTGATTATATGAAGACAGGAGGCGAGTATCTTCCCTCCCTCCCCAGCCCTCTCAGCCGCCGTACACACGGCCGAGGTTCTCGCTGAAAACCAGCGAGAACCTCGCTGGAATGCACATTCCAGCGAGGACCTCGGCCGTGTGTACGGTCTCGGCGAGCTTCCCGTCGGGAAGCCCGTCGAGCCGAAATAGAGAGCACGCTCTCTATTTCCTCGACGGCCCGCCCGGAAGAATGGCTGGTTGCCATTCCCGACGGGCGGGTCGCCGATTTCGACGGCCGGCAGGGAACCTCGACGGGCGGAACGATGTGTTCTGCCCGTCGAGATTCCCTGCCGTGTGTACGCGGCCTCATGGTCATGTGTGTTTTATTTCAGGCTATTGACATCGTTCCCGTTTGAAATATTGTTCGGGTGATGTTCCCCGCTTTTGGATGACCAGCTGGTCTGAGTAGCTCAGTTGGCTGACCCCGTTGGGACCTGTGGATGTTACCTCAGGAGTCTTCAGTTAAGAAGTCGTGGGCCCGGCTGGCCGAAGAATCGACAGTTGACGGAACGTTGCAATTATGGATCCGGATAAAGACACCTCAAGGTTCACACAAAGAAAGAGGAAGAATCAGGATAGAACAGTACATTTATAGAGACTAGGGTAGGAGTGGCTAAAGCCCAGGGCTGCTGGGATACGTAGTTCCTACTGTTTTCTTTATTACTTACGTTAACATGGTTTACACTATCTGCTGTGAGCATTAATAAAGAAGGATTAATGCATAAGATACTCGCCTCCTGTCTTCATATAATCAATATTTTCCGTCACAAGCTAGGAAAATCCCGAATTATCGCCAGAAAAGTGGCACAGCCTCTTTACTGAATTCCCCCCAATGTGTTTGTGATAGCTACAGTAAAGTCATCTGCGCTGTAGAGACCTCTGTACAGGAGGTTGTGTAATAGACATACTGTGGTCTGCACTGTAAAGACACTGTTTAGGGAGTCGGGGTATGAACTGTAATGCTATGCCAATGTTCTTCAGTAAACAATTGAAAGGCATCTTAAGTGGACATTCTTTATTCTAGGTACAGGCCCCAGGCCAGGAATACGTGAGGAGTTGGGCCTCGGAGCAGAACAACATGAGTGACACAATATAGTGGAATTTCTCCTAAAGACATCTATGTGGATGCCCTCTTTTCGAAAAAGAAGAAGCAGTATGGGACCTGGGCCAGCTTGGCACGAACCACTGTCCATTCCAGGTCCTTTACATGTGTAGTGGAACCCCCGTAGGGGCTGTTAAGTGATGTGGCCCACCTGTCACCCTGTCCAGCCCGGAGTTCACTCCTCAGTCACTCTCAGGGAGAAAACAGTCCATATTCTTTTTTTTTCTTTTATGAGGGAAAAGAACTTGAATGGGTTAACAGAATATATGGGATGCCCAGTGGAATTTTGGAACAAACAATTGGTAGATTGTATAGCAATCAATTGGTTGATTGTATAGCAATTAATGGGGACAAATATGTACACTGTACACAACACTTTTCCAGACGCCTCCTGCACAACTCTTGCTTGCAGACTATTGCTTGCTCTCTTTCTCTCCAGGAGCAGCTAGCTCATGGAAGGCCTTAGAAATTGCCTTAGAAATTGCCCTTTGCAGGCAGGAACCATGGGCACCTATAGTGTAGCAGAAAATAAGGATGGACTACCACTGCCAGTCAGCCCTCTTCAGGCCCTGCCAGAACTCCTGGCTGTAGCTGCCCGACTTCACTGCCCACACCACTGGCTCTGCACCCATCCCAGACTGCATGCTCCCAGTCCTCTCAGGCATGTCTCCCCAGCCCTCCTGGCTTCAACCAGTGGTTTCCTCCTGAAGACATGCCCAGCAGTACTTGCCCCTGCTGTCCTCTCTTGCTCTTCCTGTGCCTCCTGTTCAGAGTCTCCACGATTTTCTGGAGGGCTCCATCCTGCACCCAAGCCCAGGCCCAAGTACACAGTGTACTACTTGAACAATGTAAAAAAAAATAAAAAAAATATGTGATAATTCTTTAGGAATACTGTCAGTCTATGTTTTTCTCAAAGCTACAAACTTTTTTACTTTCTGCTTTAAAACATATCTAATTGTATTTCAAATTTAAGGGATGTCTGGGCCAATAGTTGGGCCCAAACCTGTTGAATCATACACAAATTTGCCTCTGTTCTGGCTGTGGTACTGCCTGGTAGTATTTTCCCTAGTTGCCTGTGGGTGGTGTTACCACTTCAGGCCCATGTTTGAATGCAGGTGTACCATGGTGTATTAGGTGTCCCTCCTCGGCAGCGGTGCAGTGGGAGTGGTGACCCCGCTGTGCATGCTGGGAGGGGATACTTAAGGGGCAGACGCCGTTTTCCGGGGTCCTTCACCTCGTGGCCCTCCTGGCACGAGGTGGGTGTACGTGATTTCAGTCTCGGGACCACGTTGGTCTGAGGCTGTGTTCCTGTCGAGTAGGCCCAAGTGTCCTGGCTGGGGCCTATGTTTTTAAGGTGATCCTGTGCTGTCTGTCTTGCAGGAAGAAGCCACTCAATGAAGGAAGCCAGGTGTCACAATCAGGCGTCAGGCTCAGAAGCCAGTAGCTATAGCAGTTGAAGACAGGTGTACAGACAGTCACTTCTGGCAAATGACACAGGCTCACCTGAGGTGCGGAGTCTAAGCGTTAACCAGCGTTCCCCAGAGCTCCTGATGGTGGAGATGGATTTTGCTGCGCGTTAGCACCAGGTCGCGGTCCTCAGGATCGCCTCACCAGAAGGTGAGCAAGCCAAGGTCCAGTAGCAGATAAGCAGACAAGGATGAAACAGCAGCGTGGTCAGTAAACAAGCCAAGGGATCAATCACGAGGCTAATGGCTGCAGGTTGGGATCAAACAGAAGATTAGTCAAAGAACTGGCCAAGGGTCAAACACGGGGGGTTGCAGATTGGGATCAGGCAGATGAGTAGTCCAGGGACAGGCCAAGGGTCAAACACAGGTGGTTGCAGGTACAAATGGCCGCAGGGCAAACAAATAGCAAGGCACTGGCTGGGAAGGCACAATAACCTGGCAAATAGGAAGTGCTGAGTTGAAACTTATATAGGAAGTTCATGGGAGGAGCAAGGGGTTCAAGGTTCAAGGCAATTAAGACACTAAGCAGAGTAGTCTAAAGGATCATATAGGTTTATCCAGCAGATCAGGCAGGGAACTGTCCAGCATCCCAGATAGCTCAGTAGGAAAAGACAATGCCAGACAGAGAAGAGGTCCCAGGTTCAAGCCCAGGTCCTGACACCAGGGGAGGACCTGTCCTGGATAGTGCTGGTACTTTGGGAGAGGCCTGGTAACTTATTGAAGGATGCACCGTAACTTACAACACCTTACAGTCCGCCAGATTGGCTTAAAGGCTCTTTGGCAGGAAGTTTGGGACTTTAAAATCCTGTGGCAGAAGATTCCTGACTATCCATTCTGTGTTCTAAGACGGTCTGTGGCAGAGACTGTTTCTATACTGTCCATGAATCATCCCGGCTGCTAGGCCATGTGAGAGGGGTCTATCCGGGTGAGCAATACCCACTCAGGAGTGAGTGTTGAATATTGGAACTTTGACTACTATTGTGCATTCTGTACTGTATACCTGAACCTTCTCTCTACTTCCTTCACAAGTTTTATGCAACAAAAATAAAGCTTACAGTTGAAGGTTTTACATCTTGTGTGGACTTTGCAGTTCTACAGACTTCCTCCCCTGGACAATGAACTTAGAGGTAACGTGCAAAACCCAAAATCTAAACCAGCAGCTCCTTAAGGGGTAGTGCTACATAATAAAAAATGTCAAATTTCTTCATCAATTCAGGCCAATATGGATTCTGCTACAAAATATTTTATGTTATTTATTTTAGGTTATAGGGCCAGATTCAGGTACATCTGCGCATTATTGGACCGGCGTAGCGCACCGCCTTTACGTTAGACTTGCGCAATGTAGCCGCGTAATCACCCTATTCTCGTAGCTTTTGCGCAGAAAATTGCGCATGCGTAACGTTATTTCAGAGGCGTAAGGCGGAGTAATACAAATTGGGAAGGACGTGGGCGTGTTACATTGAAATGAGCCGTGACCCCATGCAAATGAAGGGCCGGCCGGCTCGCGCATGCACGCTTGAAGGAGACCATGGTCAGCTCCGCTGTGCGCATGCTCACAACTCGGGAGCGGCGCAATAAGTGAAATTGGAAATGGACTAAGCACTACGCAGACAGCATAAATAGACAGACACAAACGCACTTGCATTGCAAAAGTACATCCCTTTGTCCCTTCCCATTTAACCAAGTGCTTTAGTCCTGTTGTTCGTTGCGTTGTGTTTTGTATTTGTCAGATTAGTGTACTGTGTGATCAAGTGTTTGTTAGTAGATCTTTGAAAGTGTTTTTTGATAAGTGTTTGAGAGACTGTTTGTTTGATATATTTCTGCTCGTTTGTTTTCTTGCTTAATTTTTGCTGTTTGTTTTTGTGACTGTTTTTTGCTGAGTGCTTGTGTGATTTTTTGGGTGTTAGTTTTCTCTTTGTGTGTGTTCTTGCTTGATTGGTTGTGCTTATTTTTGTGACTGATTTTTGTTGACTGGGAGTGAGTTTTTGCAGTATGACAGAGAGAAAGCGAAAACTAAATTTTACTTTGGGGGAAAAAAGAATTCTTGCCCGGGCCATTAGCGATTATGGGCGTTTCCTCCACGGCCCGGACAGTGCCACTGCCAACACCACCCCAGCCAGGAGGAGGGAGATTTTGGACCTCATCACTGAGCAGGTCAATTCAGCGGGGGAGGGGGAGACCGGTCTGGGATTGACAAAAAGATTAATGACCTCCGGCGTCTGGTCAAACAGAAGCTGGCCAAAATGCTTGCCCATGCCAGGGGCACAGGAGGGGGCCCACCATGCCGTATTAGGCTGACAGCGGAGGAGCGTGCGGTGGCCCTGACCTTTCATCGGCATGAAGTTGAGGGCCTGCCCAGCTTTGACTCAAGTCCGGAGCCCGTGGTGCCAGGTAAGTTTTTTTTTTTAATCTCAGGTGTGTAGCATGTGTGGGGGAGGGGGGAAAGGGAATATGTGGCAAGTGTGTGGATCCTCCAACCTGTGAATGTTTTGTATCATCCACAGATGTGCAGGAGGGTGCAGGGCCATCTGGCCTGACCGCACCATCCCCAGGACAGCAGCCTAATGAGGCCCCCCGACAAGGCCGGAGTCTGCGGAGGAGGTTGAAGAGGAGGAGGAGGATGTTGAGGAGGAGGAGTTTCATGAGGAGGAGGAGGAGTCCATGTCAGGCACTGGACTTTTGGTTTTTGAGGACTCTTCCCCTCTGGCTGGCAGCAGGCAGCCCTCCCTAAGGGGGAGCCCCCCCTCCTCCCCCAACATGGCTCCCCTCCCAAGGGCCTCCCCTTCTCCCCGGCCACAAGCATCAGCTGGAGGCAGGAAGTCGTCCCAGAAGACCAGGGGGGTGGCCGATCTCCTGCCCGCCACTCTGAGAAGGGACCAGTTCCTCCAGACCCGCCATCTGGGACAGGTCAGCCAGACATTGGTGCGGATGGAGGAGAGCCTGTCCTCCATCAAGGATACGCTGGGGAACCTGGACTCCCACTCCCGGGCTTTCACAACCTGCCTTAACGAGCTGCAGACGACATCAGCAGGCGTTGGGCAGGATGTGAGGGCCCTCACCCAGGCTATCCAGGCCAACACGGCAACACTAGGTGGTGCCCTGGACAGAATAGCCGTGGCCTTGGAGGGCAGGCCGCCAGGTGGGCAGAGATCAGGGGCTGCTCCTCCTTCCCCTGTTTTCCCCCTCCCCATGAGTCTCCTCTGAGGAGCCGGGGCCGTGGATTTTGCTGGTCATTTTTTTTTTTTTTTTGGGGTTGTGAATGCTGTTTGAATGTGGGGGTGACATTCCTGCTGGAAAAGGGGTGTCATCCTCAATTTTGGTGGAGAAGGGTTCCCCAGGACCAGGGAGAAGTGATCCCCAGGTCCGTGTGAATGGTGTATGAATGTTCAGTGACATAATTGGAGCCTTGGCGTGGCGTTGCTGCTCACAAGTCCTGCATGGTGGACTGGTGCCAATCCAATTTGATGAGGATGTGGGGTGTGTGTGCTAGGGACCACAGTGGTGTGCATGCATGCATTCTCATTGTGCCATGATTAATGTGTGTGTTTAACGTGCAAAGATGCCCAATGTGAGCTGTCTTCTGGCTGCTCTTCCCTCAGAAGACGGGGTAACCTCGGTTAGGGGGGGATTGTCTGGTTCAGGGGTCAGGTCATCACGTAGGTCAATCTGCAGGCCCTTTCTCACTGCGAAGTTGTGCAGCATGCAACATGCACCGATGATCTGGCACACGAAGTTTGGGGAATACAAGAGGGTACCCCCAGACTTATCCAGGCATCGGAAACGTGACTTTAGGAGGCCAAAGGTGCGCTCCACCACTGCTCGTGTTTAGGCGTGGGCTTCATTGTATCTTTCCTCTCCTGGGGTTTGGGGGTTCCGGATAGGAGTCATGAGATGGGGTCCCAGTGGATATGCAGAGTCACCTGTAAGGGAAAAGACAGGAGGATGTTAGTCATGCATGTGCCCCTTGTGATGTGTGCATCATGGGGGGGTACAGTCATGCCTGCCACCCATGTCACTCACCAACCAGCCAGGTGGCCCCATACACGTTCTGATCGAATTCCATTCGGTTTGTGGCTTTGATTGTAGATGTAGCTGTCATGGCTGGACCCTGGGTGTTTGGCACGGACGTGCCATATGAGGCCTTGGGCATCGACTATCACCTGTACGTTGATGGAATGCCAATGCTTCCGATTGCGGTACATGTGCTCTGTCTCATGGGGGGGCTGGAGTGCCACATGTGTGCAATCAATGGCCCCCACGGTGCGTGGGAATCTGGCAATTCTGTAGAAATCTGTCATTGCCTTCAGCCGCAGGTCCTCAGTGGTGGGTTTGATGATTTGATTGGCCATGCGTCTGAGGATTGCTGGGACAACCTGGTGCACACATCTGCTCATGGAGGATTGTGACATCCCAGCCACCACTCCACTTGTACGCTGAAAAGAGCCACTAGCAAGGACATGGAGTGTTGCCATGACCTTTACCAGTGGCTGCACTGCATGTGAGCGTTGTGTTGGGCTGGTGATGTCCTCCTGCATGGTTGTGGTTAATTCCAGGATGGCATGAGGGCTGAATCTGAAGATGCGATACACCTCAGAATCACTCATGCCAAAGAGGTCTATGCGTGTGCGGTATATCCTTTCCCGTGCCATCCTCCGTGCCATCCTCCTTCTTTGCTCATCTAAAGTCAGTAGTATAGCTATGCGCGACGATCCCCCTGGCATGTTGGCATACAGATTGTTGTGCAACACGAGTGACTGCTGAGCTCCTCACTAACAGTGTTGCTTTATCTAACATGTAGACTTTTTTTCTCTTTTTAGACCAGCTTTTATATGGTCTAATTTTAGACAGGACATTTTGCTGTTGCGCACAACGCGTAGCCTGCGCTGCCCCAACGTTCTTTTGTGGATCCCCATAAGTTCCTCATTAGCATATTTGACTAGCAAATCAATGGTCTGTCTAGCGCAGTTTTGCGCGGACGGATGCGCCTGTCTAACGAAATTACGCTGGACAAAAAAAAAGTAGATTTTTTGCGTATCTCGTTTCGGGGATACCGTGCATCGAAACGCACGCGCACATTTAGACTTACGCACGCGCATCTCCTGTTGCGCAGGCGTAATCGCTCTGTGAATCTGGGCCATAGCTTCTACAAACTATGGGATATATTTATGGAATTTGTATTTATTTATTACTAGTAGTGGCAGCAATCATCAAGGTTAACATCAGGGGGCGATCAAAGGGTTAAATATGTGCCTAGCTGGTGTTTTACTGTAGTGAGGGAGGTGCTTTTACTAGGGGAAGACATAGATCTGTATCCCTGCTTTGCAGGAACATATGATCAATGCCATCCTTGACAGAACGGAGACCTGCCTTGTTTACATAGGCAGATTGCCATTCTGCCTGTGTACCAAACGATAAGCGTGTGCCAGCAGACATATGGTCCGCAGGACCCGCTGATCAGTTCTCGCTGTGCAGAATTTGTAAGAGCGAGCTGGTGGCGGCGTGCACTCAGGAGCGGACTGACCATTGAGGAACTCGAGCACTGCCCGAGGGCCCCATGCCACTAGGGGGCCCCATCAGGGTTGCCAGGCTCAGTAAAAACAAGGACAGTATGTAAAAATCTGTGTTTTTTTTACATCTGTCCCTGATATGTCCAAAACCTACATGTTTTTGATGTGAAAATCCCGAGATTTTAGCTGCCCTGCCTCTGTACTGCCACCTGGATTGGTGGCCATCTGTAAGCCTGGGGGCCCCATAATCTTCTATTGCCCGGGGGCCCCATGAGTTGTCAGTCCGCCCCTGCGTGCACTCACGCCCAATGTCCAAAAGTGCAGGATCACATTTATATACAGTACTTAATCCTATGCAAGATGGCTGCCCTGCAACAGTAAAACTGCTATAGGGCGGTCGGCAAGTGGTTAAGGGGGTGTGGCAGGGTGTGTATCCTATGCCTACATACTTTAGGTAATTGGTGTCCTTCGTTCCCATCTCAAAAAGTTGGGAGGTATGTTTTTCCCCTTCATTAAATAATCAAATAAAAGTAACCTATACATGTAGGTCTGTGTCAGTGTCTGTGTCTATGTCATGAGGTCTGTGTCGATTGGTGTACCCCCCCAGCCAGCGTCAGCTAGTCCCCCACACTATCACAAGTTGTTGATCACCACCATTACTAGTATTAAGAAATATACTGTATACTTTAGCATGTAGTCCAGTTGCGGCTGTTTTGTTTTTGTTTTTTAATCGGGGGCGGCAGACAATGCAACCACGGCCACCCCCCACTTCCTCCGTGGGTCAGTCTGGTCAATCGCATACCCCCGCCCCCCTCAGTCAGTCTCACTGCTTCTCCTGCGTCTCCTCCTTGGCATCACGGAGGGCGTGTGTCTCCTCCCTACTCTTCCTAGGCCAATAGGATCGCTTCTCCTTTCGTTCAGTCAGGAAACGGGTCTCAAGACCGGCTTCATGATTGGCCTGGAGAAGAATTAGTGTGACAATAGCAAATATTCATTCACTATTGTCACACAACTGGGTGTGCACCCTGAGCCCACCCTTTTTTGAAGCCTATTAGAGCCCCTGGCTCTAATCACGTGCTTCAAAGAAACAAAAAAAAACCCTATTGGAGTCCATGCATCCCGCATGTAGATTAGGGGCTGGCTGGACCCATGGATAGGGGGCGGCACCCCTGTGTCCTGCATTATGGGGAGACACTGATGTGGATGCTATAACTTTCATGCAAAGCAAATAATATTCACTTGTTGGGATTTTTTTTATTATTTTTTTTAACAAAAACATGTAGCAGACTACACATTGGCCTAAATTCACTAAGAAACTTGATTTTAAACATTTTAATTGGATATAAGTGGTTAAATTAAAATACAAAGCATTTACTACGCTGCAACCCACTTCTAAGGCCCCTTTCACAGTGGGCGTTTTCCCGGCGCTTTTGTAGCGCCTGTAAAGCGATTGAAAAACGCTTCCCCTGCAGTCTCAGTGTGAAAGCCAGAGGGCTTTCACACTGAGGCAATGTGCTGGCAGGACGTTAAAATGCGGGGGTTAAATGCGTCCCGCTAGCAGCAGAAAACCTCAGCAAAAATGGTGGCTTTACCGCTGACGCTGCCCACGCCCCAGAGTGAAAGGGGTTTGAGGCTAAGTTCACAGTGGCATTGAAAGCAAGCGTTTGAGGGGCGTTTTTAACCCTCTAGTGCCTATACAAATGTTGTAATGGTCAGCACACATTGCTGTTCACATTGTCAAAACATGAAGCATTAGCGTCGCTTCGCTTCAAAATTAAAGCTTAATGTCGAGTCTGGAGGCGCTTGAAGCCCTTTAACGCCTCCCATTCAAGTCTATTGTAACGCACCGCAACTGCATTACAGTGCGCTTGCGGCAAGTTAGTACATTACAGTTACCAATGGCTATTTGTGGTGTGTTTTTTTTTTTTTAATGAGACAAAAACGCTTGTTGACTGCGTGCACTGCGAACGCTCATAGGGCATTTTGGGTGGGTTTTTTAACGCTCATTAAACGCTTAGCAAATGCCCCTATTAATGCGCGATATTGCTATAGGCGCGTTTGATAAGTATTTTAAGCAAGTGTGAAATAAGCTGTATATATACAGTATATATAAACGCTTTTCAGCAACTATGGGGGATTTGTGTTTTTCAGCAACTATGGGGTATTTTTCAGTGTGACCAGATTGGAATTTATTTGGGAAGAGCGGGAATTCTTCCTGTGAAATCTCCTCCGCTCCTCCAGAGGAATGCCACAGCTCGTACGCTTCGGCCAAACTCGGCAATGTTCGGAAGCCGGAATCCGGCGCATGCGCGCTCCTGCCCTGTCCTGCGCTTGCGTCGGCTCCCAGTGCCAGTGTGAGCAATCTCACGTAGAGGAGTGCGGGGAGGGCTAGAGGGGAAAACGGTGGAAGAGGGGTGGAGGGGACAGCAGGATATAAAATCAGGGCCACAGCCTGGCGGTGACACTCTGGCGGAAGAGAACACGGAGAATAGATAGAATACAGAAGAGAAGAGCCTGGCAAGTGATAAGAGGTGAGAACTCACACTGTCTATGGGACACCCAGCCAGGCAGGTCCGAAAAGTTCCTGCAAACTTCCCCTGACCCTCATCACAGCCATTCCTGCCCTATGTAGGCTCCCCTATACATGTAGGTAGATTGTATGTAGGATCCACTATACATGTAGATTGTATGTAGGATCCACTATACATGTAGGATCTGCTATACATGTAGATTGTATGTAGGATCTCCTATACATGTAGATTGCATGTATGATCCCCTATACATGTAGATTGCATGTAGGATCCCCTATATATGTAGATTGCATGTAGGATCCCCTATATATGTAGGATCCCCTATACATGTAGATTGCATGTAGGATCCCCTATACATGTAGATTGCATGTATGATCCCCTATACATGTAGATTGCATGTAGGATCCCCTATACATGTAGGATCCCCTATACATGTAGATTGCATGTAGGATCCCCTATACATGTAGGATCCCCTATACATGTAGATTGCATGTAGGATCCCCTATACATGTAGGATCCCCTATACATGTAGATTGCATGTAGGATCCCCTATACATGTAGGATCCCCTATACATGTAGATTGCATGTAGGATCCCCTATACATGTAGGATCTCCTATACATGTAGATTGTATTTAGAGAGCAGCACTGATTGTATGCAGAGTCCCATACACATTGGTTATTGTGTTTGTTTGTTTATTTCTGTGTAATTCAGTCTTGGTGGCCATGCAAGCTTTGATAAATGATACATTTCTTCTCCAACCAATGTTTTCTGATAGGGATAGGTGATCTACAGTTGACAGCCCATTGGATCAATATGTGGCACGTGTGGAAGTGGATTTCGATCAATAGTTTACAATCTTGTTTATCTTATCGATCGCATCCCTGTAATCTCATCATCTGATTGCTCAAAATACCGTGCTGTAAATTGACGTGAAATTTTTTTTATTTTTTTTTATTTTTTCTGGCCCATCGATCAGAAGGTATCGTTATTCCATTGATTAATTCAAAATTGGTTTTAAATCGATCGGAAAGCGAAGTTATGCCTATTCCATCGATTCTAAATTGATCAAAAGGGTTATGGCTATTTGATTGTTTGCGGATCCAATCATTTTGTGCAACTTCCTTATTGATCGGGTAAAAATAAATTGCAGCGAGTGTGCCCGCCATCCAATGTTTTTTATATTTTTTTGACTTTGCAATTATTAGTAATAATAATAATAATAATAATAATAATAATAATAATAATAATAATAATTGTGGGCCATCGCAGAAGATCCAGTATTATGAAACGGAGTCGGTAAGCGTTCCTCTCCAGCGATCGCTCTTCCCAGACATATCTTGTCAAGCGTTGGTGACTAACTACCTGCTCGTCCCATCCGCGCGTTAACAAGTGCGCAATTAGTGCGTTTTGGTGATGCGGTGATCTGCCATTAATCATGGAATGGAGCTGCCATGGCACACTGTCTCCCCATTCATTGAAAGCGTCTGCAGAAGCTGCTTAATGTGCAGCGCTATTTCTCTTTTATTAGAAAGAAGGAAAAAAAATATAAAATTCCACCTCGCCTGCCAAGCCATTTAACTCCTTCTCTAGTAGAATCCAACGCCAGAAGAGGTTGGATGTTTTCTTGGAGTCGTTCTCAGCAGTAGCAGTAGAGGAGTCAGATGGAATCTTCTAGTCTAATCATTACGTTTTTTCCTTGTGGATGGGAAGGGGGCCATGGGCTGAGATTGGAATGGAGGAAACGATGAGATTTGTGAGCACTGACGTGACGTGAAAGAAATCAGTTATGTCCGAATCATTTTATGGAGTGATCTTCCCCCTTCTGCAGAAGGTCTAGAGGGGTCTGCCGGGGGAGAATGACATTCCCCAGCTGGGGGAGGGACATCTGTATGGATATATACGTGGCACAGCATTCCAACATCAACCTTTCCTTCTGCACTCAGCATCTGCTGGACTATTCACTTCTACATTGGTCCCACAAAACTTAACCCCCCCCTTTTTTTCTTTAAAAAGGTTTATTTAGAACCAAAATCTATATCAGGCATTGGATCTTTATTTTTTTTACCACTTTTTTATTTTAATTTTTTTTGTTACAAAACATACATTGTATTTTTAACCTTGTACATACATGCAAAATGACTCTGATCCGATTGGGATGCTCTAAATTCTGCACTCCTATCCCACATCCTCTATTGGAGATGACTCTTTTATTTATTCGTTTATAAAGGATTGTTAACCCCACAAACTTTTTTTTTATATGTAATTGCTCATTTTGACACGTAACTGAAAGCTGAATTTTTGCCCATGTACTAACAGGTCCAGATTTGACTGCAGGCTCAAGACTACGTGTGGTTGGATGCCACACGTAGTCCTTCCAACCTGTCTGTAAAACTCATCATCTTCAGAGTTTGAATTCTATTTGTAGGGTACACCCTCAAGGGGGTGTGGCCAAGCTCTTTGACCCTTAACGACTACGTGACTTGCGGGATTCCAGTAATGGTCTGCATATGGGGGGGGGGAGTGTGTGTGTGTGTGTCTGCGCACGTGGAACGCACTACAGTATAGTAAGTGGTGTTGGCTATGTATTATGTCTGGCCATTCGATTTGCACGCTTTTGTCGCTTTTTTTTTTAATTGGCATCAAGAATTGTCAAACTGGTTAGGGTACTGGTAATGTTTAATATTTTAGAGCGGTAAATTCTGCTGACGTTTTTGTATTATATGGTGAGTGTCGGAATGGATGATCCAGATGTTCCCTGCTGAGGTGGCTGGAAGTAGCTATTAAAGTGCTACTATTGCTGTGTTACTGGTATGCAGTTATATTCCAGTCAAGCAGTCAGACCAAATTCTTTGCTGTTACTCATTACAAGCATGCTTTATTTGTATATTATCAGTATTTCTATTTATTTCACCCAGCTGTGACATTTTTTTTTTTTTTGCTGACTGCTGTGAAGGAACAAGTTTGGCCAATGCTTGTAATTCATTACTAGCCCAGTTACGCATACAGCTGTGCAGGCCTAGACACATCTAAGTAGTAAATTACTTCTCTGAGAAATTCCTGCAGGTCCTTTCAGAGATTGGCGACTTTGGAGAACAGACAGATATGTAGTAACCTACATCACAGCACATGCAAGCAATTCCTACATCACCCTTATTGCCCTATGGGGGACTCCTAATGCAGAGCACATCAAATACAGGAAAGAGCTGCACAGAAAAGAGACATGCCTGTAAAAAGGATTCTTCCCCACATGTTCTCCCTGGTCATGTGATCTGATGTCACATGATCAGTTGCAGGGGAGTTGTGTCTGTGCAGCTCTGCCCTTCACCAATTGTGTAAATCCCAGGTCACCATGCTGACTAGAAATTGCATCCTGGTGCCTGGGCTTTTGTCAGCCATCCACATCTGCCTCCCACTTGCCAACCATGCTATTGAAAGGCAGCTCCAGTTCGTCCACTTCTGGGTGGGCATCTATTGATGTTCTCCCAGGGCATGCATCGGGCAGGCACGCATCCTTTGAACACAGGCTGAGTTCACACCTAAAATAGATGCGGCTGACAGTAGGGGTCCAGTGTGTCCCTATCTTCCATTTCAGGGACGAATCCGACCCAAACTTTTTGCCTGAATTTGGACCTGAAATGGAGTCAGACACACAGAACCCCTGTGATATTTGCTCCGCGGCCACCCCCAAGATGTGTGAACCAGCTCCATTGAGCTGTGATGTCCTGCTAATTGGATGTGGTGAAACCCTGCATCCAATACGCATAAGTGTGAACCCTAAACTTTTGGTCTTTTTTTTTTTTGTATGGTTTTTAACCCAGTGGTGATTAAATATCGCCAAAAGAAAGCTTTGTGTGAAAAAAATGTCATATGGGTACTGTACAGTGTTGCATGACCACACAATTGTCCTTCAGAGTGTGAAAATTGGACTGGAAGGGGGTGAAAGTGCCCGATAGTGGTTAAAAAACTGGATACCCATTTTTTTTTTAGCTGGCTCCTAAATACAATTTGCCATGAAATGCATACCGAGTTGGGGGGTGGTGTAATCCCCCAAAAATTTGCCCCAGCTTCAAATATAGCGATTTTTCCATTTATAGTATATGGAAGCAGAATTCTGTGTAGGTAAGCATTTCTCATCTATGCTACAGTGAAGCAAAACTGGTCAAAATTAAAATGGCCTATTAAAAAGCAGATTTTGCTGCAATGCATGCTTTAAAGCGGAGTTCCACCCAAAGGTGGAACTTCTGCTCATTGTGGGCTACACTGCAGGATTCCCTTGCCTGCAATGGAGGTGTCATGCACATGACAGCTGATGTAAACATCAGCTGCGGTGCCGACATCGCTGGACTCGAGGACAGGTAAGTGTTAGATTACTAAAAGTCAGCAGCTGCAGTATGTGCAGCTGCTGGCTTTACATATTTGCAGCGGTGGGGCAGGCCTTTGCTTTAAGGTGATTATAAAGGTAAATAGAAGAACAAAACCAAAAACCTCCTTATACTTGCCTGCACTGTGCAATGGAATTGCACAAAGTGACTGTGAACCTTATATTTGAGTCCCCTGCCGACCCTCTTGGCCTCTGCCCTCTGTCCAGTGCCCACGTGGGAAGCAGCTTCCTATGGGGACACGTGTGTGTGTGTGTGTGCTCAAACCCCTCTGCTGAGTCCATTGACACAGACAGCGGGACTCGTCCCCGCTCCCTCGTTATTGGCTCTGATTGACAGAAATGGGAGCCAATGGCTCCCGGTGCCCCAACAAAGCCAGCGAGACTCAGAAGTGAAGAGCTACAGATGTGCATGGCTTTACAACTGCTTTAATGCAGAACTGCACCCAGCAATACTTATTTTTCTGCCGTTAGATGCCTTCCAGGTTGAATGATGACCATCTTCATACTTCCACTGAGCCCAAACTGCCATGGGGCCACCTCCAGCCAGAGACTGGCCAGTAAAGGGGAAGCAGCCCGTTGAGAAGTTCATTTCTGTCACTCTGCTGGCACGCCTGAATAGGCTTGTTGGATAAGCTTGTAACCACATCCCACAAATCATTCAAATCCAGGAATAACCAACCATCCAGATTTCACTCGCAATGAATCTTACCTGATGATGGTGGGGGGGTTTGTACTTTACCTCTAAAACCCATGGTCTGCTAAAGCCCTGTACACACCATCGGAATTTCTGATGGAAAAAGTCAGACTTTTTCCATGGGAAACGCTGACCGTGTGTATGCCCCATCGGAGTAATTCCATTGGAAATTCTGATGAATTTCATTGGAGTTTACATAGAACATTTTCTCTATTTTACGCCAATAGAATGCCGATGTGAATTTGATCGGACAAAGGTCCGAACGTGTGTACAGGGCATAACTTTTGATAGACCCTTTCATTCTGCCCAATAGGAATTCTTGTCTGGACCAAGTCCATTTATCTTGGAGCTTTAATCTTTCAATCAATAGAAATTGATTTTCCCAGGCTCCTTGTTGGGGCTCCACCACAGGCAATAGAGAGCTGCTACACGCCTGCAGTTATTGGATTTATTTGGAAGCTCTACTATCTCACTTTTTTTTTTTGACTGCCTCATATCACCTTCTAAAGAGGTAGTACAGGAAATGTCAATATTTCCATTTTGAATATGTATGATCAGATGCTGGTAAGCCTTTTACATGTGCATACCTTTTTTTCTTTTTCTATCTGGTTGTACAGGTCCTTTTATAGTTCAGCTGGGTTTTTAGTTTGTGTGTGTGTGTGTGTTTTAATTTTTTTTAGTTAAAATCTCTAATCCCGGGCTTGTATGAAAGAACCAGAAATTGGAAAGCCCGGGGGGGAGCTGCAGCTGATGGGTTTCAGCAGCAAGTACTGGGACGGCCTTCAGAAAATGTTGTGTTCATGGTAATCTGTATTTATAAATCGCTGCCGATATTCCATATTGAAGCAGTGTGACCAATAAGATGATTTGAGAATATTCTCACCCATTTTTAGTTTTCAGACGTGTGGCTTTCACACAAGGCTGTATAGTTCCACATTATACCAGTCGTTAGGGAGTTATAGTGGGAGAGGCTCCCTTAGGAAAAAACATTCCAGAGCTGCCTGGAGTAAAGTGTGAGCAAGCAGACTGCAGCCATGGCTCTTGCCTTCAGCACCATGCCCCTCTCATTGGTTCCTGTGTGCGCTGGACAGGACTGCTTTTGTTTCTAGAAAGTAGACAGCAGTAATTGTATCCTGTCTAAAGCCAACATTTCCTATGGGGTGCTACTATACACGTGTCACTTTTTTTTTTTTCTGAAATGGCTTCTTTGCTGCAGCAATTCCATTTCGGCCAAAGCTGCTCTACTTCACCTCTGCATGCAGTCCTAACAAATTCTGGCTGCATTCCCATCTAGGGGATTCCCAGCAGTATGATCCAGACATTGCATGTGCATTCCATAGCAAACATAACAATGTAAAAGGGGGAATTCTGGAAATTGCAGTTTGCATGAAATCTATTGCATCACTTGGCATCTTGGATAGAAACTATAGATTTTATTGCAGGTTTTTTTTTCTCAAGCTTTAACTTGCAAAATGCATCTAGGGAAACTTTATAACATGGGTGTTGGCATTCATCAAAAAAAAGTGCCAATAAACACAAATATGTGCCAAAATGCAAGTGAATCTAGCCTCTGCATTAAAAATTGCTTTTATGCTGTTTGAGTACACCTTATATTGAGAAGATCCTTTATATTATGTTGTCATTGTACTCAGCCCTTTGAAACATTGCATGCCACTGATTGGGCCAAAAGCTGGGAACCTTGTATGAGGCAATGAACCGACCAGATTAGAGATGTTGCAACGTTTGGGGAATGTAATAAATGCATGGTGAAATGAGAAACAAACATTTCGTTATGTGCCCTTCCTCTTTCACAGTTTTGTACAACCACTAGAACGCATTGTTTTCCTAATAAACTAAATATATATGCCCTGGGAGCCGGTGCATTCATAACATGTTACACCCATATGCAGGGTGTAACATGTAACCTGTTATGAAAGGTGGACTTATCCTTTAAAAAATGTTTACCTTAAAGGCATTCCTTGCATTAGACTTTTTATAAGCATTTTAATGCAGCATGTTCCATTTTTATCCAACACACGCCCAAAGCAATGCCAATAGTAGACCATGAGATCCCCCCCCCCCCCCCCCCCCCAACTGTATGTTTACACTGGAAAAACTTCGGGCCTATGAACTTTTTTGCTTCCCCCATGATGTTTTGGGGTTTTATTACTCTGCGCAACACATCAGGCATCATACCGCAGGATGGATGAATGTAATTTAATTGTATGCTTGGAACTGTATTGTTATGTAGTGTATTTATGTGCTGCGTCGCAGTACAACGTAGAATGTACTCTGTTGAAAGTATTTGAATTTTTGAATTTTGATTTTTGTATATTTGCTTTGCAAAATAAACTTAAATATTGCCTGTTCCTTCTCAGTAAGCTTGCCCCCATCATTCGAGCTGTTATAGCTGGGGGTTAGTCAGCGTGCTCGCCCCCTCCCTTGGGATTACATCTCTTCGGATGTTCAGTGTCTCCCCACAGGGATGTAGTCCCAATCAAAGGAAAAGGTAAGTGTACCTATTTGGAAAAATAAAAAACTAACCTTTACAACCCCTTTAATATCATGGCCATGCCACATGAGCACTCGCTAGCAACAGAATCTCTAAGACACAAAAAAAAAAAAAAGAGAATGGAGGGCGCACCGACCTAGTGTGATACTGTTACACAATTTTTATTAAAATACTAAAATCAATAGTTATACTCACAAAAATGAGTTAAAAACAAGCCTTAAAAGACAATCCAACAGCGCCAGCAGAACAGGACGGTTGCTTCAGTCTACAAAGGTATCTGACCGATAATCAGGCTAGGCTTACGTTTCGGGGGCGTACCCCTTTCCTCAGACCCCGGGGCTCTGAGGAAAGGGGTACGCCCCCGAAACGTAAGCCTAGCCTGATTATCGGTCAGATACCTTTGTAGACTGAAGCAACCGTCCTGTTCTGCTGGCGCTGTTGGATTGTCTTTTAAGGCTTGTTTTTAACTCATTTTTGTGAGTATAACTATTGATTTTAGTATTTTAATAAAAATTGTGTAACAGTATCACACTAGGTCGGTGCGCCCTCCATTCTCTTTTTTCTTTCTTTTTTAGTTCCTTTGAATTCCCACGATTCTAAGGAGGGCTGCAAGACTTTGGAAAGACACTGTACAATTGAATTCCATGTCCCCATAAGCAAGAAATACCGGAGCGCAGGAGATTTACATTGTTTTGCCATTATCTCTAAGACACCCCACACCTTCCCTTATGGAAGTCTCTCCCTCACTGGCTGGGTCAGCTGAATGGCGCCCCCTGGCTTCTGTCACCAGTGTGCACTTTTCTGCAGCATGCTGGGTCAGCGAGGGCAAGTGGTTTGCACAGCTGACATCAGCCTTCTTGTGGGTATGTTAGTTTTATTGTTCAGAATATTTGTTCTGCAATCCTTTTTATTCAGTGAACCTTGTCTGATATTCTGCCTGCCTCACTATACATTGTCCTAGTGTGTGTACATGACATAGCAGCTGTTTACTGTTCTCCACATACAGTATAAGAAAAAATAAAAGCTTTTTGTAACAAACAAACCTGTTTCCTGAGGTCACATTGAGGGTGATGCCAGAGGGCCGTACAGTTAGGTAGCCTGGAGCTGCTTCCTTAAGTCCCCTTTCACACTTGTACGACTTCAGAGTCCCGCGACTTTTACCGCAATTTCGCGGCCGCGATTTTACCGCGATTCGCGGCAACGATTTCAATGAATGCCTGTGTAAGTGGCATCAAAATCTGACCAAAGTAGAGCAGGGACTACTTTGAAGTAGGTACAACTTAAAATAGTGCCAGTATGAATGGTAGTCAGTGAAAATCATGGAGAATGATTTGTCATACGATTTTGCAGTCCAAAATCGTGGGACAAGTCGTATAGGTGTGAAAGGGGACTGAAGCATTTTGTAGAAGTCTGGCTTACTCCCCTGACTTTTGGTTATTGAAGATCCAAGAAAGCTAATGTTGGAGGAATTTCTGCAGCGATTGTTTTTGATCAATGTATTCTAGTCACACGAAAGAATGGGTTGATTGCTGTGTTACCAAGACCTTGTTGGGTTTAGTTAATAAGAAAAAGTGCAATGTCCTGTGACCCACCACAAGTGATTAGAATTATTTTCTGTTGTGATTTAAAGTGTTATTTAACCAAGGACTCTGCATTCACTATATCTGGTCTCCCACAGTACGCTACTAAATACTTTTTCTCATCAGCACTATATAGCAGTCATGTGACTTCTATCAGTGTCCAGCAGAACGCTGGTTAAACCTTGTAGGAGGAGTTTTCATTCTCCCCTGGTCGTCCTGTTAGGCTGTATGACATCTATCTATCTCATCCCCTAGTCTCCATAACATTGGGGGGGGGGGGGGGGGAAATCTGTAGTCCCGCAGTAAATACCTCAGAGCAAGGCTGAAAATTATGGGATTTGGATTTTTTTTTCCAAATATAATTTTTATTAATGCCCAACATGGGCTAAGACAAATCGCTACAAACATGCATAAAGGAACATTACAAAAAGTATAGAAAGGGGTAAATGACACGGCACAAGCACTGTGCTGTCTATCATGCTTTAAAAGGATCTGTGTGTGTCTTCTCAAAAATAAAATTATAGGAACACTTTGAAAACATATCGGATCTCAACGGGCAAAAATCTCATGCTGGATATCTATACTGATATGGACTGGGTAATGTGTTAGGAATGAAAGGATGGCACATCATTTGATGGAAATGAAAATATCCACCTACGGAGGGCTGAATTCAAAGTGAAAAAATGATTGTTACGTACCTGGATACCAGAGTCTGATGCAGGGTAGCCTCTCTTACGACCCTGGTTCGCGGGCCACTGAAGTGGAGACAGCGGACTCGGAGCACAGGGGGGTAGGAGTGCCGGGGTGATGTAGAAGCAGATGGGCGAATACCACTGATGTGGAGACGTAGAAGATGTTGAAGCGGCGGATGGGTCAGCGACCCGCACGGAAGCTGCGACTACTGCGGCACAAGCTGGGAAGGTATGTTGGATCAACTGGAACAGCAGGGTCAGACAAGCCGGGTCATAACGGATAGGCAGGAGAGATGCAGGCAGATGGCTGGAGTGTAGTCGGTGAAGCAAGCAGGTAGGTCTGGTAACGAGAGTTCAATCAGGCCGATGGTCAAACAGGAGCCGGGTCAAGGGTTGGAGAGGTACGGATGGTCGGGCAAGCCAAAGTCAGAGTTCAATCGGGTATTCCAAACAGGTAATCGGGGTACAGGTCTCAGGTAGGGATCAGCCACAAACTGCAGATCAGGCAGCAATGAGCTGCAAACAAAAAACAGGGTTTTAAAGTGTCCGTTTGGCGCCAGGACCGTTCACGTGCACGCGCGCACCCCCGCGCACGCCGCTGGAGCGCGTGCACGAGCGCGGGACGCGCGGCGGTGATCCAGGGACTTGGAGGAGGACGGCTGCATGGAGGAGGTAAGTCCCTGACAATGATGCAGCAAGCTAGTCCATTTTGCTGAAATTTCATTGCAACAACTCAAAATAGTCCTCAGTTTATATGGCCCCCAAGTGCTTGTATGCATGACTGACAACATCAGGGCATGCTCCTAATGAGACAACGGATGGTGTCCTGGGGTATTTCCTCCCAGATCTGGACCAGAGCATCACTGAGCTTTTGAACAGACTGTGGTGCAACCTGGCGGCACTGGATGGACCGAACATAATGTCCCAGAGGTGTTCTTTTGGATTTAGGTCAGGTGAGCGTGGGGGCCATTCAATGGTATAAATTTCTTCATCCTCCAGGAACTGGCTGCATGCTCTCGCCACATGAGGCCAGACATTGTCGTGCACCAGGAGGAACCCAGGACCCACTGCACCAGTGTAGGGTCTGACAATGGGTCCACGGATTTCATCCCGATACCTAATGGCAGTCAGGGTGCTATTGTGTAGCCTGTAGAGGTCTGTGCGTCCCTCCATGGATATGCCTCGCCAAACCATCACTGACCCATCACCAAACCGGTCATGCTGAACGATGTTACAGGCAGCATAAAGTTCTCCACGGCTTCTCCAGACCCTTTCACGTCTGTCACATATGCTCAGGGTGAACCTGCTCTCATCTGTGAAAAGCATGGGGCACCAGTGGCGGACCTGCCAATTCTGGTATTCAATGGAAAATGACAATCAAGCTCCACAGTGTCCAGAATTGAGCACACTAGAGGACGTCGGGCCCTCAGACCACTCACATGAAGTCTGTTTCTGATTGTTTGGTCAGACATTCACACCAGTGGCCTGCTGGAGGTCAATTTGTAGGGCTCTGGCAGTGCTCATCCTGTTCCTCCTTGCACAAAGGAGCAGATATCTGTCCTGCTGATGGTTTAAGGACCTTCTACAGCTCTGTCCAGCTCTCCTAGAGCAGGGGTAGGCAACCTTGGTGTAGTCTTTAGATAATATATACATAACACCCAACACATTACTACATATACTACAACACTTGGCTCTCCAGCTGTGGTGAAACTACAAATCCCATCATGCCTCTGCCTCTAGGAGTCATGCCTGTGATTGTCAGGGTCTTGCAATGTCTCATGGGACTTGTAGTTGCAAAACAGCTGGAGAGCCAAGGTTCCCTACCCCTGTCCTAGAGTAACTGTCTCCTGGAATCTCCTCCATGCTCTTGAGACTGTGCTGGGAGACATAGCAAACCTTCTGGCAATGGCGCGTATTGATGTGCCATCCTGGAGGAGTTGGACTGCCTGTGTAACCTTTATAGGATCCAAGTATCGCCTTGTGCTACCAGTAGTAACACTGACCCTAGCCAAATGCAAAACTAGTGAAAAACAGTCCGAAAAGATGAGTGTGTGTGTGTGGGGGAGGGGGGGGGGGGGATGTCGGACGCCTCCACCTAAAAAAACATTCCTGTTTTGGAGGTTGTCTCATCGTTGCCCATCTAGTGCACCTGTTGTTAATCAGTTTCAGCTGCTTTGCTGTTAATTTTAATTAACATCCAACTCTGTATACACCCCTCTCCCCTCTGCTACTTAACTGACCAGATCAATAATAGGAGTTCTGATTCAAAAGTATTCCTTTAAGTGTGTTTTTGTTTTTCGGGGAAACACAGTATTTGCGATAAATTGGCAATTTATTAATGAACAGACCACATCATGTGCCTAACAGTGTGTACCAAACCATTTTTTTCACATTACAAGCTGGAAAAAGAAGCACAGGTTGATAACATTTTATATTAAGTAAAAGCTACAGTTGAACAAGTAAATTCACCACTAAAATTCCATGCAAGTAAGCTGACAAAATATTTTTGTTTTGGTTTACGCCATTGTGATGTTTGACAAGCCCTTCCCACACTATATAGGCAAAGGGTGACCTTGTTAGTTTTAGCTGGTGCCTTTCCTCACTTCTCATAAACCAGTTGCCCACCCCTATGATGGGAAATAACTCTAACTCCAAAAATTTGAATGTTTATTTTTCAGTAGACTGCCCCTTTTCAATTATGTTTTATTGGTTGTCCTTCCTTCCTAATAACAAACATGTTTTTACTTGCCACCTCTGTGTAGTGGCTTTGCAGATGGCAGCCTGGGTCCTCCTCTTCTCAGGTCCCTCTTAGTTGCTTCCTTGCCCCTTCCTCCTGTCTCATGCCCCCACAGAAAGCGGCTTTCTATGGGGGCACCCGAGCAGAGCTGCAGCTCTGTGTGTCCATTCAGACACAGAGCTGCCGTTTAGCCCCCACCCCCGATTGGCCAACTGCCCCTGACCTCCATAGGAGCCAATGGCCTCACTGCTGTGTCTCAGCCAATCAGGAGGGAGAGTCTCAGACAGCTGAGGGACTCATGGACAGATTGGGCTCAGATAAGTATTGGGGGTGCTGGTGAGACAAATGGAAGGCTTTTTATCTTAATGCATAAAATGTGGAATGTAAGCTCTTTGCTAAAGAACAATATTTTTTTATCAAGTTGTTATGGGTAAAGTCCTGCTTTAAGCAGCGAAAACTCTTTAGGAGGCTGCATAACACAGTCATTGATTAATGGCATGTTATGTTGTACACAATAGTGTAAAGGTAAGTTGTGAATATAGATATTTTCATAAGGATACACTAAAAGTGTCATTTTAGAAAAACCCCTTCCATCTGGACCAGGCATAAAATCATCTCTTCGTTTTTGACAGTGAGGATCTGTGGGCAGCATCCCAACTTGGCTTGGCATCAGCTCAAAATGCATCTGACGTGTGAAGGTCGATAGCTTCAGCTCTCTGCAACCGAGTAGAAATATTAACACTTGCCAGCGACTAGAGGAGATTCATAGATAGTGGCAAAGAGAAAATTCTCTAGACAGAATCCGTTTTTTGGTCTTTTATCTAATATGTGTTTTCTTTTTTATTAGGTCATGACCCATCTGTATTTTCACAGGGCTTCACATTATTATTATTATTATTATTATTATTATTATTATTATATTGCGCCGGTAAATCGACGTCTATTCTGTCCATAGATGGATAGACTTTTTTAAATTAAAATTCTAAGGAAAATTTGTATGAAAATTCTTAGAACATTCGACTGTTGTGAAAAATTTAGTTTGCTTTTAACATTTGATTTTGTAATGAATGAACTTGCCAAATGAAAACCACACAGACTGTTAGAAATGTGTGTGTTCCAGAAAAAATGTCCATCCTGCAGTCAAAAAAGGCAATTCCATCCAGTGCCATCTGCCAGTGCTAACTATTGCAAACCAGTGCCACCTGCTAATGCCATCCAGTGCCGCATGCCATCCAGTGCCACTTGCCAGTGTTAATTAGTGCCAACCAGTGCCATCCGCCAATGCCAACCAGTGTCATCTGCCAGTGCTAACTATTGCAATCCAGTGCCACTTGCATTGGCATGTAATTTTTTTGGGGGGGGGAGTGGGACTTCCTTCTTCCGCCGAGGGGCTGGTTAGGCGATTAACCTTCACGCCTACAGCAGCCCCTCCCTGTAGGCGATCGCGTGGGACACATGACAGGTCCCATGCGATCGCCTGTCCAATCAGCGGCGGGCCTCTCACGCATGCGCAGTAGGTGCCCGGCCGTGAAGCCGAAGGTCGCACACATTCCTTGCCAGGAAGAATGAAAATGAAAACCAGCAAACTTCAGATACTGATTTTGCGGGGCTACAATGCGCATTCGCGGTGACGTCATCAAAACGAAAAATATGATTTTAGAGCTTTTGACTGTGGCGAGTACACTTTCACAGGCAATGATCAGCTGCCTGTAATATGTGCTATCTTTTTAAATAATGTTATATCCGGGGGTATACAACCACTTTAACAAAATACTGCAGATATTTCAAATTTCATGAACTGGGTTTACATCCACTTTAAAGCGGAGGTCCACCCTAAAAAAATGTCCAAAAAGGCTACAAAAAAAAACTAGGCAGATCCTCCTAATCTGCCACTTCCTTGTCCGCAGTGGTCTTTCTTTGCTTTCTTTTTCTCCTCCTCGCGCTGGCTTCTGGGACCGCCCATTCACATTGCGCCGCGTGACTCGCGCATGCACAGTGAAGCTGCAACGCTTCGCTTTCTGATTTCCTCACCGAGGATGGTGGCGGAGCAGCCGAGACCCGAGCGATTGTTTGGCTTCTGACATCGCGGGCACCTTGGACAGGTAAGTGTCCTTATTAAAGATCGTCAGCTACAGTGTTTGTAGCTGCTGACTTTTAAATTTTAATGCCGGACCTCCACTGGAGCTGATTGGTTTCTATGCAGAGCTGCACCAGATTTTGCGCTCTCCAATTTTAGTAAATTAACCTCATTGTGTGTTCCTTATCTGCAATACCTGGACATCAGACTGGAGTAATGTCCCTCCCCAGTTTTGGCAAGTCAACCCCATAAAGACCTGGCTTGCAGGTACCTGGGGATGCCTGCCATTTGATGACAATTCTGGATTGAATGTATTTCTGCTTTAGGGGTCCTTTTAAGTCATGGTCAGGCATCATTGATAATCCATGAACAAAGCTGTCAACACTTGTTGGTATATTTGTGGTTTCTAATTGCAGCTAGTTAAATGTATGAGCCTTGGCTACCCTCAAGGAACATGTTATTGTTTACTGACAGCTGCTGTCATAGTTGATGTCTGTCTGTGTAGGGGTTGTGATAAGGGCTACCTTGCCAGACAGAGAAACATGCTGTAATCTCATCTGGCCATGTGGGGCCTTGCACTGCACTATAGCATATTTGCCTGCTTCAGTAGAAATAGGTTTGCTCTCTAATATTCAAAGCTGCAACTCTAAATGTATTGCATTTTCTATAGGTTCACAATGAAGGAGATGAAGGTTTTCCATTACTTGCCCATCTTGTTGCTGTTGCCTATATGCCAAGGACATGCAGACTTCTTCACTTCAATTGGTAAGATATTATTATTATTATTATTATCATTGTTTCAGCAATTGTCATCTTCTCTGTCCCGGTTTTCCTAATTGCTCTCGGGTCTCGCTGTTCTGATGGGGATTAAAAGCAAACATGGAAATGTTCATTGTGCTCCACTGTTTGTCATCATTAGGCAGCCTAGTTAGAGCAATGACGTAGCTGCCACTGGAGTAAGTGCTTGGGGATGCCGGAGATCAGCAGCACTGAGATAAAAAAAAAAATTCTAAAAGAATAAAGAACAGCATTTGTTTGATGTAATATGCTTGAGATTATGTTACAGTTTATACATATTTTAATTTGCGCTATATTTTTACCCCATTATCCAAAATATATTTAGTGTGTTTGTGTTTTTTATGTAGGGAGGAAAATCCCATATTACCCTTGACGGCCAATTATATTTCAGCTGTGTGGAAGCACCAGTACAGATTATCCTTGCTTAGGATTTGATTGAGCCCTGGTTTACACTGGAGCAATTTGGTTTCTTCTGCCGGGCTCCTTTGCAATCTTCTGCTCTTTTGCCTGCTCTTTTGCTAGCGGTTGCCCGGTCTTCGCCATCGTCTTCTTCCCTTCTTCTGATGTTTACATGCTGTAATGCCGTGTGTGCAACGACTTATATTGGCACCCTGTGACTACGCCCCATGCCAATATAAGTTGTTGCGCACACGACATAACAGCGTGTCAAGATATGGAGAAGACCGGGCAACAGGTAGCAAAAGAGCAGAAGATGGCGGAAGAGCCCAGCAGAAGACACTGGAGAGCGGGAGAAGAACTGAAAAGAGCGTGGAGTAGTCGAAGGAGACCCCCAAAGCTGCCTAATTACTTGAAAAACCTTTGCAGTGTGTTTATTATTATTGACACTTTGTTACCCCAGGAGAATGGGTAGGGGTACGATGTACCCCATACCCATTGACATTGGGTGGGGGGCCAGGATCTGGGGGCCCCCTTATTAAAGGGGGAGCTCCCTGGTTCCGATAAGCCCCTGCCCGCAGACCCTGACAACCAATGGCCAGGGATTTGTGTCGAAGAGGCCCTTGTCCCCATCAACATGGGGACAAGGTGCTTTGGGTGGGGTTGCTCAGGGCCCCCCTGCCCCAAAGCAACCACCCCCCCATGTTGAGTACATGCGATTCAGGAGCGGCGGGGGCGCTCGCTCATCCCCACCCTCTTTCCTGACCGGCAGGGCTGCGTGCTCGGATAAGGGTCTGGTAGGGATTTTGGGAGACCCACGTGTTTTTGGTGCAGGGGATTTCTCTTAAAATCAATACCAGACTTATTTAAAATTTGGAGTGGAGTTCCACCTCAAGATTTATACCCGACACATTGTCGGGGATCAAAGTCGCATCCCTATTCATTGAAGTTGGGAGCATGTCGGACTAAAAGTCACAGGGCAAAGTCGGATCCAAAGTAGGATGACTGTTGTGTCGTACCAGTGTGAACCCAGCCTCAAAGCTGCAAATAATTGGCCTCCCCATTTATTAATAATCTTCCTCATTTAGTTACCAGTCCATATATTCAAATAGGGCACTTTCACACAGATATTCCGGTTCACCTGTCAGTTTTTCAAGCGGACCTGATCAGAGCCTCCATTCACTCCTATGGCGCGGTGGATGTCAGCAGTGACATGTCCACTGCTATATGATCCTGTCCATGAAATCCAGACACAGACCCTATTTTTCCATCGGTTTGACGGATTGCATGAAAACTGGCAAATGGTCCGTTATTATCCATTCTCCCCATAGAGGAGAGAGCAGCACAGTGAGCGGAGACGGACCAGTCATCCGCCTGCTCAGCAGATCGATCCTCCTACAAAGCAAGCAGAGTCCGCCAAGCAGATAAGCCTGCGTGAAAGGAACCTTATGCTGCTCTGACACCTCTGGGAAGTTTGAAAGCCCTCTTATAATCTGAAATGGTATTAATGACCCACGGGGACATTACAGCTTTATTTAAAAAGGACCAAATTCTGCCAGTCCCCAGTTCTGCCTTTTGGTAGTTTTCAATGTTCTGTTTTACTTTTTTACTTTCTTCAATCTTCATGCAAGCAAAGGATTCTGTATATAAAAAATTTGCTGTGAGAATACCTCAAACTGACACAAATAATCATCCTGTTTTTCCTATGATCGCTAGCTCCATCTAGTGGTCATAAACCAGTATTTTCCTGAAGGAGGTATTCAGGAAAATATTGCATTATGCCTACTGGATAGGGCTAACGATCTTTGAGAGAGGAAAAAAAAGCAAACTATACAAAAATCCCCATAGTGTTTGTTTGCTACATGGTGGCTCATCCGGCCACCAGAAATCATCTTTTGGATTGTAGTGTCATAAAACAATTGGTCTTTTTAATCCCTTATGCATGAAGCAGCCTGTTTGTTTTACAAATAGAGCATAAAATAAAAGTATTAGTCGCAAGTGTCATTGGAATGTTAATACCATTTAAATATTTGTCTGCAATAATGGGAACTTTGTACTGGGTGTTCTCTTCACAGGAACTACTAATCTTTAGTGTAGGCATTGCACTATAATGTTATGCCCAATTCACACCAAAATGCATTGTGGGAAACTTGTGTTTCCTACACCACGGTCATAACGCTCTGCAGCGCATGTCACTGTTAAGTTAATGACACCGCAAGCGCAGTTCGTTTTGCACAGAATTTATTTCAGTTGCAGTAAGTCTGATATTCGTGCATGCACTTACTTTTGGTGCAGTGTGATATTGAGCCTGTTGGCTCAAATCGAACTGCGCTGAACAGCAGCACATTCTTGTGTGATTCCTAGTGTGAGCCGGCCATTAAACTGCAAACGACTAGGATACTATATAGGGTTTACTGGGGAGCAAATTAATTAAAAGTTATTATTGTTGCTGTCTACGTAAGGGGTGTCCAAACTGTTTTCCAAAGAGGGCCAGATTTGATGAAGTGAACATGTGTGAGGTCCGACTATTTTGCCTGACATTCTTTGAACCATTAAAATTCGATCCAAGTGTGTTAGTCTGAGCAACTAATACACTGCGCAACAAGAATTCTCTTGCCTTTGTGGCTGTGTGTGGTGAAGTGATGAGCTCAGGCGTGTTATTTGGATATACCGTATATATTTTGTGGCCACAATGAATCCCAGAGCGCTGCTCAGAACTAAGGATGAGTTTGGGCGTGTTATTTGGATATTCTGTATTTATCGGCGTATAACATGCATTGGCCTCACCATTGCCATGAATGCCGCCTCACCATTGCCATGAATGCCGCCTCACCATTGCCATGAATGCCGCCTGATCAATGCCCATCTGCAGCCTCAGGGCAGAGGGGGGGGGGGGGGGCGGGACGAGTGCCGACAGTACAAACCAAGAATCTCTTGTTTACTCTGTGACCTCTTTAATATCTCTCTCCAAACCCCCAGGGGGCCATATAAAATCAACAGGGGGGCCGCATTTGGCCCACAGGCCAGACTTTGGACATGCCTGGTCTACGTAAAATGTTAAAGCAACCCTGTTGCATCTTTATTAATAAAGGTTTATGTATCTAGCCAGCTACCTCCCTGCTATAGGAGACGGTAAATACACTCTTCTCTGGCAGGCAGTGAGTGAAATCTTTGCTCTCCATCACTTGGGGTGTGTCCCAACTCAGGAACCGCAGTGGTCAGCTGGAATTGCTATGCAAAACACCTGGAGGTATCTGATAGCAGTGGCACCCAGAGCTCATGTAGACTGCTTGGTTTTATTTGAAGCCTGCTGGAAAGGTAAGTATTCTTCTATGGCAGGGGGCAGCTGGCTGGATGTCTGAGTTAATTATCTGTATCTTTTTTTTTTTTTTATGTTAAAAGGCCAGCTAAAGCTTGGTTTGCTGGGCTTCTCCTATGAATCACAGGAGTGCAATTAGTTTTGTACTCCTTTGACCTGTTTTTCAGTAGGGAGCAGACTGAAGTGCACTCTGTACTGCTATCACGGCTATCAGTCCAGGCACCACATCCTCCTGACAATGGAAGTCTGGATCCACCAGGTGCCTGGACTGACGCCTGTCTCGGCCTCTTGGCAAGCTGCTGAGGCTCAGCACTCTAATGAGTGCAAAGGGAGATGAGCAGAAAGCCGATGCTGCACCTACCTAGGCAAGTATGAATCTAAAAAATAAATACAATTATATGGGCCCCTTGGTTGAATACACCGGGGCTAGCCCCACTAGAATTGGTGTTGGACAGGTTACTTCTGTAAAAGGTGGGTGCGGCGGTACACAGCTTAATCAATATGCTGACATATACGGGGGAGTGTGAGTGGGTCACTGTCTACGATGGGATGGGTTATGGAATGAGAGACTAAAGTTATTATTTGCATGTTTTTATAGCAGTCCAATGTTCTCATTGGTGGGACTGTATAACTGTTTATTTTGTCTTTAATGTGTTATGGAAAAATGTATGTAACCCTGTTTTTTTGTTTCATATGTACCAATAAACATCCTTTTTTGAGAATAAATAAATAAAAATCCTGTGCTTCTCTTTTAGATAAAACAAGTAAAAACAAATGCACAAAGGTTCCATGAGACAATGTGAGCTTACTTCATTATACCTGTAACACTCCTGGATGGACCCATTTCAGGTTGTGGTTTAGCTTTCCCAGCTCCCCTTTGGATCTCTGCATTTACAGTTGTTCCCCCCCCCCCCCCCTTTTCACCATGGTACTGCATCACCACAGTACCAGGCTTATACTAGGTTCACACCTATGTGTTTTTGTGAGCCACGTTTGCACAGACACCCCATCTGAGTCTGTTTATGCCCCTGATGAAGAGTGATACTCGAAACATGTCAGGCAGCTTCTACAACAAGACTGATACACTTAAACCTTTGACAGTTGTATATGGGGCTTTTTTCAACTATGGTCTAAGCCTACAGTGTATGTTTTGAGGAATGATTTTTATGTTTTGTCATAAAGATATAATTGTTTTTATATGTAAATATATAGTTTTTTATTTTTGGTGCCGGGAAAGTCCTATAGAATTTACTGTAACTTGCAAGAAAGAATGACAAAATAAAAAACACCTAGCCTAACATCGGAGATAAATCTTGTCTAGGACAGCGACATGACAGTATACAAGTGCTCAGATGACTTCATGCTTTCCATTTTGTATTGCAGGCCACATGACTGATTTGCTGTACACTGAGAAGGACCTGGTCACGTCACTAAAAGATTATATAAAGGCAGAAGAGCTCAAACTGCAACAGGTTAAAAAGTGAGTTCAATGACCGAAAATATTACCATACTTTTTTTTTTTTTTGGGGGGGGGGGATCTCCTCTTGCAGGACATTGCAGTGCATGTAACCTCCTCCTCCTTTTTTTTGTATATGTGGTGTAATTGTAATATCCTTGTTTTACCATTGAAAGATGTTTTATTGTTTTTGGAGAATAGGTGCCATGGACAGTTTAATTGCTATTAATGTGATAGCTTTAAGGAATGCCATTGCTCTTGGATATTTGTGCCAGGTGTTGGGTGTGACTAAAAGCAACTAGGCCAGTTCTCACAAATCTGAATTCTACCCAACCATGAACTATTTCCGTTTTAAAGGTAACTAACTAATCCAAAGACCAAAAGTAATCTACTGCAACTTCCCAGCCCTTGGATGTAATATTAGCATTATGCTGGCCATGTACGACTTACATTTTGGTTGCTTCTGCAAGAAATTTGAGCAATGGGTCAGCAGACTCAGCACCATGTGGCTTGACAATTTTCAGCTGAAAAAAATCATTAGCTGGCCAAACAATTAATTATAGTATCTAATCGGACGTCTGTAGACTGAACGAGATGCGTTACTTTTCAGTGACTGTAAACCTGTAGGAAATTTTGAGGGCAGGATACTAAAGATGGAACTAAATACAGGGAAATTTTAGAGGAAAAAATGGGTCCAGTCAGACCCAAAACGTGGACAGCAGGTAGTACAGAACCCCCAAACTCTAACTAAAGTTACCCAAAGTATATAACATCAGGTATTCACCAGAGAATCTGCGTGAAGCTTGAAAATTGCTGTTCATCAGAAGGCTTATCCACCTGAGCCAGCTAAACAATTTTACCCAAGAACGGCAATAATTTTTCAGGGTTCCGGTGTGCAAATCTGGTTAAGACTGACCCACAAAAACACACTGCTGTAACTGCAGCTAAAGACCCACTCTAACAGGTGTGTGTGTGTGTGTGTTTTTTATGTACTATATTTTTTTATTTATATGGGATTTAAAATGATTTAATTTTCATACATCATGGGATGCGGGCTAAAACTCATTACTTACTGGGTTATAGGCCATCTCTAGGTTAATGGACACTGGTAGACAAAGTCTTAGACAGGAAGTGATCCCCTATATAACCCCTCTCATATAGTTTACCAGTGTCTGCAAGGTGGATGGGCACGTTTTTGTTTGCGCTCAAGTCTCTAGTCCCACAAACGGTTTTTAAAGGAATGAAGGGATTGACCAATTGGATCTATTTGACACAGGCTCTATATGCTTAGATAAATGGTACCCGAGCCTCGCAAAGAAGACACAGAATTCTGCAAGGTTTTGCCTTTAACGCAACCTCCAGGCGATTTACCCTGTGAAGTGGAGGCCTGGACACTGCAGCGCTAAGGCATTCCTGCAGGGTCCTGTACATGTCCAAGGGAGTGGACCCTGAACATGAAAAGGGTACACAGTCCTTGAAGGTCCTCAAGTGACATGAACCCGCCATGATGGGTGAAGATTGGGTTTCTAAGCTGCCCTGCACCTGGACGGGTAAGTGAAAACTCCTAGGGCCAGATTCAGAGAGAATTAGATTATCGTAGCGTATCAGAAATACACTACGCCGCCGTTTTTTACCTGGCTCTACGTGGAATCCAGGTAGATTTTGTCCAGTAAACGACGGCGGCGTAGTGTATTTCTCCCATCGCAATCCATCTACGCGAGTAGGGGGCGTGAAGCATTTAAAATAGGCACGTTCCCGCGGCGATCGAACTGCGCATGCTCCGTTCGCAAATTTCCCGCCGTGCATTGCGCGAAATCACGTCGTTACGTCATTCGTTGTTTGAGTAGCGTCGTTTACGGACATTTCTATTCCCGAACGACTTGCGTAAAAAAAAAAAAATAATAATTAAATTCGACGCGGCCATACTTAACATGGGCTACGCACCGTTAGACCTGCAAAAAGCTGGTCTAACAGTACGTAAAAAAAAGAGACGTAAGCGATTGCGAAGACCTCTCGTATCTTCGTGGATCGCCGTAAAAACTCATTTGCATATCCCGACGCATCAAAACGACGCAAACTCCTCCCAGCGGCCGCAAAAATATCGCAGCGTAGATCCGAAGGCTTACGAAGACGTAAGCCTCTCGGATCGAAGCCGCCGTATCATGGTTTGAGGATTCAAACTAGTGATACGGCGCGCGAAATTTGAAATTACTCCTGTCTAACACCAGTTAGACAGGCGTAATTGCTCTATGAATCTGGGCCCTATTTTCTTATTGTGCTCTGGGAAGCAGAGCAGGCTCTTAACCAGGCATTTGCAGCGGTTTTTTTTTTTCTCCTTACCCGGGTCACGTGAGTCACCAGGTGTTGCTTGGCAGGCTAAGGTGCTTATTATTGCATAGAGGCTTGGTGAGCCTGTTAAGACCTGCAGTGGGTATGGTACTGCAGCCTTCTTTCCATCCCTCAATCGCCGAGCATAAGTGATTATCGCTACCATAGAAGGTAGAGGGATAGTGGAGATGAATGTAGTTTCCAAGATGATTCTTCCCAATGGTTAGAATATTCCCCCCCAAGCATGAGCCAAGACTTCATGAAGGGTGTCCAGGTATAGAATATCTTTATTGAGACACAGGTTACTTATATACAGCAAAACGAATACTTGACGTAATCAGACAATGACACCCTCCACACCCAACATCATACAATGGTTTTACTAACGAGCCACCCCTTCAATAAACCTCTTTTAGGAGACAGACTACTGTCTCCGATATAATCCACATGAGTTAATGACTGGCCATTTACCCAGACGAGGTGATTCAGAGGTAAGATCTTCTCACCTGCTAAACAATAGAAATTCACACAATGGACGCTTCTTGAGAGACAGACCAAAGTTCCTTTACGTGAGATATTGAGATCAGTTTAAGGAATAAACCAATTATCTCCAGGCAGAGAGCACCCCAATTTTCCCAAAAGTTGGAATACCCCTTTTCCACACAAGATATCCCTGCCATTACATATCCCCTGATAGCCCCGATCTGGGGGACCAACATATTCAAATTTCACCAAGATCGGTCCAGGGGTTCTTAAAAAACAGAACCTATGAGAAAATCCAGAATAAAGTCTATTTTCTTCACAGAGCCCTATTAATGTGTCTCCATTGAAGGTGTGTCTATACTACACCCAGGTTTTCCCTTTTTTGTGGCTTGTAAATGTCTTCAAAAAGGAGTGGGACTATCACTACAGGGAAGGGCACTCTAGTTGTATCACTAGTGTTGTATCCCCTAAAAGGCCAGGACAAGAACATCGCAGAGGCTTGTGATCCAGACTCTTACGGAAATGGTTCATTCTGCCTTTAAGTTGCCTCTTGTAGAAGTTACTGAGCCCCTCTGGACCTCTTTTGGGTCCCTGAGGCCTCTCGGGCCGCACAGGCTTTCCCCTTGCACCCACTGTTGGAACAGGTGGTTTATGCTAATTGGTGGCATCTTGACAGGATTTTTGTTCCTCCTAAGAGGTTTTCCCTTATATCACATGGATAAAAAGTTCATTAAGAAGTGGAGCATGCCAGCCGTAGATGTAGCCGTCTCTTCCTTAAACCAGAACTTAACTTGTCCGGTGGATAATGCACAGGGCTTGAAAGACCCTGTTGACAAGCAACTGGAGTCATTATTAAAGGCTTCCTTTTCTTTGGCAAGTTCAGCTATTCAGCCATCTGTTGCAGCAATTGGTATCTGCCATTCCGTCAAGGATCAGGTCAGACTGCCTGGTAGGCCTAACCAGGAGGATGATCTTGATAAAAATATTCTCTGAGCGTTGTGTTTTGGTGTTGATGCCCTAAAGGATTCGATACAGCAGGTTTCTCGTTTGGCTCTCTTGTCTGTACATATGCGCAGACCTTTGTGACTTCTAGCCAAAGTAAACCCATCCATAAAACAATTTCATTTCCGGCATATGCCGGAAATGTAACCCTCCCATTGGAAGTGCTCTCTACTTCCTGTAAAGAGGAGCACCAGGAGTCCCCCATTTAAAACTTCTAGCCATCACCTTGGCTAGAAGGGTGTCGGAGTTGGTGGCCATTTCTTGCAGGGAACCATAGTTGATCCATCACCACAACAGGGTTGTGTTATGACCATCCTCTTTGCCTCCTGGGATGTATGACCCCATTTTTGGCCTAGGCCAAAAACCAGGAAGCAACTGCAGAACTGAAAAAAAAAAGTAAATATAACATTGCTTTTTATCTGTTTACCAAGGCTAGCTGTGTATGGATTAAAATGGTTCATTTTGATTTGGAGAGTAACTTTCTGCTTTAAAGTGGAGTTCCACTCCTTTTTGGGTTTTATTAAAAGTCAGCAAAGTGCAGAAGCTGACTTTTAATAAACGCACAGTCCAATGATTTGGCTGTCCGAACCCTCAGTTCCCTCCCTCGCCTCTTCCTGGCACCAGCATTACAAGTGTGGGCACCCGGCTGTGAAAGCTTGCTGCTTCACAGCCGGGTGCACACTGTGCATGAACGCTTTGCCTGACCATTGAGGCGCAGTGACATGTCCCCAGAAGATTGCAGGTTGGCAGGAGTAGAGGAGAACTTGCGCTTGGATCGCCACGGTGGCCTGAGCGGGTACCTGTTAACACCCCCCTCCCCCCCCCCCCAAAAAAAAATACATGCCAAATAGCATAGGAGGGAGGAGGAATGCTTAAAGCCAAACTTCCCCTTTTTGGGTGGAGCTCCACTTATAAGTAGGTAAAATGTATTTTTGAAGATGTTTTTGTTTTCCTTCTAATTTCTCTTACAAATGTGTTTCTAAAGTGAATTTGCTTTTACAGATGGGCAGAGAAATTTGATATGCTATCGGAGAGTGCAATAAATGATCCAGAGGGCTTCCTGGGCCACCCAGTCAATGCATTCAAGTTAATGAAGAGACTCAATACAGAGTGGCAGGAACTTGAGAATCTGGTGCTGAAAGACATGTCTGATGGTAAAGGCTTTATTGTTTGTATGTGTAACAACTGGGAACACTAAAGTAGTGGCACAAGATGCTGTGCTTTGCAATTTCTACAAATGCTTTAAAATGTATAATTCTTTGTGCCTTTTCGCTGCTTGAGATTTCACATTTGCGGGCTAACTGTGTACAGGCTTTTGTTTCGAGTTAAGCAGACATTAAAAGCTTGTGGGCCTGACAAGAGGCTGACTGCTATGGGATTACTTGACACTTATGCTGGTGTGTATTTCCCACACACTACTGCAAATCCCTTTAATTACAGTTTTATGGCAACCAGTTTTGTTTTGCATTGATTAGCCCTTTATGGAAGGATTAATTAAGGTTGCAAGAGAATACATTAGTCTTTGTAATTGGTACTTTCTTGTGTTTTATTGGAATATAGCTTTTTTTTTTTTTTATCATTTTATTTTAGGATTTATCTCTAATTTGACCATCCAGCGCCAGTCTTTCCCCAATGATGAGGACCAGACAGGTGCAGCCAAGGCTTTGATTCGTCTTCAGGACACGTATAACTTGGACACAGATACTCTCTCCAAGGGAAACTTGCCAGGTATTGTATGTTGGATAACTTTTTTTTTTTTTAACAACTTCAATACCGGGCCTATTTTGTCACTTCTCTCCTACATGCATAAATCATATTTTTTTTTGTTAGAAAATTACTCAGAACCCCCAAACACTATATATTTTTTTTAGCAGACACCCTAGGGAATAAAATGACGGCCATTGCAACTTTTTATCTCGCACAGTATTTGCGCAATAATTTTTCAAACGTCTTTTTTTGGGGGGAAAAAACGGTTTCGTAATGAAAAAATAACAAAACAGTAAAGTTAGCCCAATTTTTTTGTATAATGTGAAAGATGAAGTTACGTTGAGTAAATAGATACCTAACATGTCACGCTTTCAAATTGCGCACACTCATGGAATGGCGCCAAATGTCAGTACTTAAAAATCTCCATAGGTGTTGGTTATTTTTTTTTATTTTTTTACAAGTTACAAATTTAGAGTTACAGAGGAGATCTAGTGCTAGAATTGTTGCTGGCGCTCTAACGCACGCGGCGATATCTCGCATGTGTGGTTTGAACGGCGTTTACATATGTGGGCGGGACTTGCATGTGTGTTCGCTTCTGAGCGTGAGCTACCGGGGATAGGGGCGTTTAAAAAAATATATATTTTATTTCAATTTTTTTTTTTTTGATCACTTTTTTATTCCTATTACAAGGAATGTAAACAATAATAGCCCACATCTCTCCTTCAGGCTGGAAAGCATTAGATCGTGAAAAAAAATTCACAGATCTAATGCTTTCAGACGCGATTGCGGCTGCGTTTACATTCCAGGACTCGGGCGTGACGTCATAACATCCCGCCTGGGCCTCCGACGATCATAGAGATGACTGGTGACCATCTGGTCACCAGTCTACTCTATGGTTTCCATCCGACGCCGGCGGATCGTTTCTCCGGGTGTCCGATGGCAAAGGAGAGCCCGGAGAAGCACCGGATGGCGGCGGGAGGGGGGGACGTCCCCTCCCGCCACCTATAAGAACGATCAAGCGGCAGAACAGCCGCTATGATCGTTCTTATGGTGCACAGAATCGCCAGCTTAAGAGATGAATATCTGAATGATGCCTGGAGCTGCAGGCATCATTCAGATATCCCCACTGAAAGTACAGGACGTCATGACGTCCTTGGGCGGGAAGGGGTTAAAGCCCAACTGAATACAGAGGGATACTTCTCCTCCTAATGCATGGTTGTACTCTTCTTCTTTTTTATTTTTTCATCGCCTAATGATATCATCCCCACTAAGCTGCTAAAGGAATGTGCCGATATCCGGGCGCCTCCCATTACGCAGCTTATAAACCAGTCATTTAAAGAAGGCATAGTGCCCTCCCTGCTGAAAGAGGGCACAATCCAGCCCATCTTGAAGAAACCTACCCTGGATCCCAAGGACCCAAATCACCGCCGTCCCATAACAATGCTGAATGTTTTCTCCAAGGTAATGGAGAAAGTGGTGGTACAACAGCTGCAACAGCATCTAGATACCCACAACCTACTTGATCCACTGCAATCGGGATTCCGTCCCGGACACGGGACGGAAACAGCACTGCTCAAAATATGGGACGACGTTCTGGAGGCCGCAGACGAAGGAGAATCTTGTCTCCTGGTTCTGCTGGACCTAAGCGCAGCCTTTGACACCGTAGATCACAAACTGCTACTGACTCGGCTGGCTGAGGTAGCCAGAGTCACAGAGGGTGATTTACCATGGTTTTCCTCCTTTTTGGGAAGCCGATCTCAAACGGTGAAGTTGGGACCGTTCACTTCTGGAAAACGCACTGTCATGTGGAGTCCCCCAAGGCTCACCTCTGTCACCGGTGCTCTTCAACATCTATCTTCGCCCTCTCTTTGAAGTCATCAGTAGTCAACAACTACTTTATCACTCATATGCAGACGACACACAACTCTATTTTTGCATCTGCAATAGAAAGGATCATCATCTCAGCTTAGAGAATTGTCTCTCTTCAATAGAAAAGTGGATGACTAGGAGTTATCTTAAACTCAACAATTCCAAAACAGAACTTCTTCTGTTTCATGCCAGTCGCAAGAGTCAACTGGCAACAACCTGGACACCTCCACCCATTCTGGGCCAGATCATCACCCCTAGCGCCAAAGTCAAAAGTCTCGGGATAATTTTTGACACCCACATGACAATGGACGCACAAATAGGGTCAGTAGTCAGCGGATCTCACCATCTGCTGCACCTACTACGCAGACTTATTCCATTCATTCTCAAAGAAGACGTAGCAGTTGTGGTGGGAACAATTGTGAACTCCAGACTGGACTATGCAAATGCCCTCTACCTCGGACTCCCAAAGTACCAAATCGCCCGTCTGCAAGTCGTACAAAATACGGCCGCCAGACTGGTGACTGGGAAAAAACCCTGGGAATCAATCTCACCATCGCTGAGATCCCTTCACTGGTTGCCAGTAAAAGACAGAATTGCTTTTAAAGCTCTCTGTCTGACTCATAAGTGCATCCATGGAAAAGCCCCGCAATATCTTTGCGATTAAAATAGAAGCCCACAATCCCAATCGCATTCTGCGATCCAGTGACCAAAATTTGGTCAAAGTACCCAAAGCCAGATTCAAGTCCAAAGGAGATAGAAGGTTTGCGGTCCAAGGTCCCAGACTTTGGAACGCTTTACCAACCAGCATTCGGTTGGAGGAAAACCACCTGACCTTCAGAAGACAGATTAAAGACACCTGTCCACAGAACCAATTAATCGGATTCCAAACTCTCCACCATGGCCACGACTAAAGCGCTGCCCAAGGATGTCGGGACAAGATTGTAAACCTACACAAGGCTGGGATGGGCTACAAGACAATCGCCAAGCAGCTTGCTGATAGTTTGACAACAGTTGGTGCTATTATTCGCAAAAGGCAATAACCCTAAAATAACGGCCAGTCTCCCTCAGTCTGGGGCTCCAATGCGAGATCTCGCCTCGTGGAGTTTCAATGATCATGAGAACAGTGAGGAATCGCCTCAGAACTACACGGGAGAATCTTGTCAATGTCAAGACAGCTGGGACCATAGTCACCAAGAAAACAATCGGTAACGCACTATGCCATGAATGACTTGCCATGTACTGTAGCCGATGGTATAGAGCAGGGGTCTCCAAACTGCGGCCCGGGGGCCGGATGCGGCCCTTTCCTTGCCTTTATGCGGCCCTTGAGGCACTAATCCTCCCACTGATATAAGACACTATTCTGACATCTAACACCAACAATGGGGCACCATTTCTTCTACTGACACCAATAATGGAGCACAATTACTCCCTATGATAGCAAAGCTAGGCCATTATTCCTCCTAACCTGATGCCAGAAAAATTTCCATTCCCACTGGCCACGATCCGGCCCTCCTAAAGTCTGAAGGACGGTGAACCGGCCCTTTGTTTAGAAAGTTTGGAGATCCCTGGTATAGAGTAAAGTGCTCATATCCAAGAGCACATGGGGTAGGGAGCCCTGTGCACATATAGCTGCAGTATTTTGTTATCTCTCTTCAATGAACTAAGTCCCATAGCTCTCTCCTCCTGACCCGTTCCTCTGTTATCAGCCTGACAAATACTGTGACACTTTAGACAAAAGCAGCCTGAATCTTCTGTCAGGGGAGGTTGCTAAAATAGATTAGCAAGGAGCAGACCCTATTACAAAACACCCCCTGAGAGTCTCTGCCTATGATTGGAGGAAAGATGCACACCCCCCTTCTCATCAGCAATGTTGGCTGTATGCCCAGACATCATACTTTGTGTTAACCAGGAAGAGAACATTTCTTAACAATCTAAACTTTCTGTGAAGACAGCAGATAAACATATAAAACCTATGTATGGAGATTTGGTCCATCCCTGTGTATCATCTGAGGCTGTTCACTTCACTGGATGTATGAAGGGTTCACATCCACTTTAAGTGCCACAGCTGAGGAAATGAATAGCTTTCACACCAACACTTGCACGCCCTCTGCTGTATCTGGTTCTTGTTGCAGTGTTTTCATGAGCACTGATGCTGCTTGTTAAAAAGGAAGTAAACCTTTGCAAAAAAAAGTCCCTTTAAAAATGGTGCATAAATCACCTACTTGTGTGTAATTGTTTAAATTGCATTTCAAGGTGATATCGGGAGTGCAGAGAAAAAAGTTTTATAACTATTCGTGGACTGTGGGTCTAAATACAACAAACTACCTATAAAAATAAAACGAAGAAGAATGTTTTGCGATTACGTTTATCGGCAGAGCTTTTTTTTCTCCGAAATAGGTGCAGGAACTCAACCACGACCCTTTCCAGATTTCACAAACAGTAGAAGGGTCTTAAAGGGGCATTAAATACCAGGATTGCTTTACATACAGAGTGCAGAGTTCAGGGGGTTACATACAGAGTGCAGAGCTATCACTTGTAAACACAGAAACCAGACTTCTGTGTTAACAAGTGATTGTGGTGAGCAGGCACCAAAGGGTCTGAGCCAGAGGTGGTGGAACTCAGTTAAACTAAAGACAAGCATGAAGCCACACTTACAAACATGGTGGTCCCTCTGGAGCGTGCTGTTTGGATATTTTCTCAATGACCAAAGATGCTATCCCTGTTGTAGGCCCAGGTTGTTATAGAAGATTCACATTGAATGTATAGTGTTTGACATGGAACATTTGTATCACCAATATAGATAACTGACTAGTTATGTTGGTGTCACCTGGGAAATATGCCATAGTATGCATGTGAGTTTGAAAATGATTGTATTCAAACTGTTTCATTAGCAGATTCATATATTATTATTTTTTGATTCTCTGGTTGTTCATAGGTGTAAAGTGTAAAGCGACACTGACTGCTGAGGACTGCTTTGAACTTGGAAAGGTTGCTTACACAGAATCTGACTACTACCATACAGAGCTGTGGATGGAGCAAGCCCTGCATCAGCTGGATGCTGGAGAGCTATCCACGGTTGAGAAGGTTGTAGTACTAGACTACCTTAGCTATGCAGTGTATCAACAAGGCGATTTGAAAAAAGCTCTGAAGCTAACTAAAAGGCTGTTGGAGCTTGGTAAGTGTGTGTGTTTTTTTTTTTTTTTTTTTTTTTTTTAATTACCATTCAATAGATTTTTATTTTTGCATGTTTCTAAGCAATGCTTAAAATGGTTCTATTTGCCTCTGATGCTTTTGGTGGTGCGTTTTTTTTTTTTTTTTTTCAATTTCTTCATCCTAAAGCTAAATAAATGCCTCTCAAGAGTCAAGCATGCTTTGTCAGACTTCTATGAAGGCTTTGAAGCACCAAATGATATGGGGTATCATTTTTGAAGCAAACCCAACGTGTGAAAGGGACTGTAAGCTAACCATTATATTTCATGACAGATTCTTTGTTTGACATTCGGAGTGCTTTAAAGCATGTCCAATGGCTTTTTTTTTAAGCAAGTGTAGATGAGCTCTAAGGGATTTAATTTGTGATGTGCATCATAGGAATCCCATTTAGTGCTCTGCATAGTACGTCACAAGACAGATGCTAATTTCTGCCCAATAATGCTGTAAAATTAATACTTGAGGAGATGTGAATAGGCCTGGATGTCTTGTTTTAAAATTTGAAGGTTTCTGCAATTTAAAGCTGTTCTAACAACATTGTGTTATTGAAAACTGCCTAGATGCTTAGAGAGCCTAAACCTAACAATGTTAAATGTTTATTGAGCACTTTACCAAAGTCGTCCTTAATTTTACCATTGAATGCTTCCCTGGAAATCTGTTGCGCAATTTAGATAGTGCTAGTGATTTGTCTGTGAAGTGACTTCATAAAGGAACATAATTTTGCTGCTTATTAAACTTCAGATCCTGAACATCAAAGAGGTAATGGAAATCTGAAATACTTTGAATATATCATGGCAAAAGAGTCAAATAAAACCAGTTCTTCAGATTCCGATGGAGCAGAAATTACGACACGGAAAGGCCGTCCCAAAGATCACCTGCCAGAGAGGCAGAAGTATGAGATGCTGTGCCGTGGAGAGGGTATTAAATTGGTAACTATTTGTCATATCTGTATTACTAAAATGTATTGACTTTGCATTGGTAGCAACAGGTACTGTATAAAGCAATGTCTGCTACTATAGTGATGGCATCTGTAACGGTCAGGGGTTAACGCCGTTTACGATGTTCCATTCCACTAACCCAAGACAGCTTATCCGACACTCCACAATCCAGCAGACACGATCCATATGAATTTCCCAGAAAACGAGACACACAGCTCTGTTCTCTGGTTCCAAACGAATGAATACTTTAATGGTAACTTAGCCTTGTTATAAAGAGTTAGAAACCAAATCTGGAAAATGACTCGACTCCACCCACAACATGACACAAGGAACTTCAATACATATTTAGTTAGATAATGACATTCAGATGAGCTAACTACTAATCATTCCCCAGATGTCCTGACCCCGACAAGCTGTTCTCACCTGATACACAATACAGACGTCTGGGGGGGAGTCTTTAGCCATGCATAAGCTTCTGCAAGAGTAACGTGCACATTAAACAGAACTTTCTCTCTTCATCCCAGCTACTGAATAGCTCACCTATGCAGCGAAGGACAGGCGAGTGTGTGCTGGGGACCAGGGAGAAATGAAAATTAATGATTTTATTTACCATAAGCAACAAGAAGTGTACAATACAAATTTCAGTAAATCTGTTAAATGCATAAAGTGGAGGTCCACCCTAAAAAAAAAAAAAAAATTTCGGGGGATCTGACATCGCTGGCTCCTTGGACAGGTAAGTTTCCTTAAAAAAAACAACAAATTAAAAACACTGCTTTAAAGCCTCAAGGGATTGTGTAAAAAAAAAAAAAAATTGTACCCCCCCCCCCCCCATTAGGGAGCAAAAAGTGGCATAAAAAATGCTCATAATGGCTCATTGCTGAAGAGTTTGAGTGTTTATGGGCATTTGCTTTTTATAAGCATTTTGTTTTTTCAAAAAGTTACTCCTCTGCTCGTTTTTTCAATGTTTACTTTAAAACGTTGAACACTCCTCAATGCCCCGTTTTATGAGCATTAAGTGATTTTTTATTTTTATTTTTTCCTACCTGAAAGCCCCTTTCAAACACTCGCTTTCTGAAATGGTTTTTTTTTTCTGCCTCTAACCCTTCACTTAAAGTATTCCTATAAACTCCCTAAAGTGCATGGAAACATAGGTTAACATAGAGCTGCTTCTACACTACAAGCTGAAGGAAAAAACTCAAAATGCCTGTATAAGCAGCATCTTTTTTTTTTTTTTATGCCCAGTGTGTATGAACCCTGATGCTAAGATAAGCAAATAGATATGGGAGGGCCCTTGGGCTAATGCCTCGTACATGCGATATGAGAGCTTTTGAAAATTGATCAGTCCTGATGTACTGAAGACCTGTCATTTCTTGAGTCCTTAAAATGCCAGGACAGTACAAATGCCCCCCTAATCTTTTTTCAAAAGTAGACAGTCTACAGTATTTAGTAAGGGGCATGGCATCACTTTTTTTTTTTTTTTTTTTTTTTTTAACATACTGTCTTTTTAGAATATTTCAGTGTCAGCCACTGACTCTGTACCACCCTGGGGTGGGGAGGGGGGATTTTTTTTTTAACACTGTTACTGCTTACAACGGTGATGATCATCTTTACAGGCAATGGTTCTAAATGTCATGGCCTCTTCCTTAAAGGAGTTCTCCAAGCTAAAACTTTTAACCCCCGCTGTGCCCGGGCTGTAAAACTATACAAAATGAACTTTCACTTACCTGCCTACGATCCCCCGTTGTTCCGTTATCGCCGCCCGTGCTCCGGTCCCTGCCAGCTTCCTCTTCCTGCGGGTCAGTGACTCACTCTGCGCTCAGCCTATCAGCGGCCGCGGCGGGACATTGCTGCGGCCGCTGATAGGCTGAGCGCAGAGTGAGTCACCGACCCGCAGGAAGAGGAAGCTGGCAGGGACCGGAGCACGGGCGGCGATAACGGAACAACGGGGGATCGTAGGCAGGTAAGTGAAAGTTTATTTTGTATAGTTTTACAGCCCGGGCACAGCGGGGGTTAAAAGTTTTAGCTTAGAGAACTCCTTTAATACTGTGTTATGATGGGCTACAGCTAATCACATTGTGCACAGTGATTGACTCACAGCTATCACACGCTACCTGGGACAATCATAAAAGTCAGAAAGCTGTCATAAATGGCTTCCATTCATGACCGCTTTGCTTACATTTAATTGTGTGATTTCTATGATTAGTTATAGTTGGTTATCAAGATATACCGGTGGCTCACAGTGACGGGACACCGTCATAGGATTGCACAGCTGTGCACCCTGGGTGTGTGTGTGCATATGTGCTACAGGACATACCAGTATGTCGCTCAGCCTGGACCTGCCGCAGTAAATGTACTGTGGGCGGCAAGTGGTTAAAGTGAGAAAATGTACCATACACATCTTAAAGCTGGGACAGGGCAACAAAGAGCTGGCAAAGTATGTGGTACTAACCAGGAAAAGCTGGGAGAACATTAGCAACAGGTCAGTATGGGGGCACATTAGTGTGTATGGTATGGGCAGCTTGCACATCTGGAAAGGTGCCATCAATGCTGAAAAATATATATCCAGGTTTTACAGGACCATATGCTCCAATCCAGATGTCTTTTTCAGGGAAAGCCTTACATATTTCAGCAGGACAATGCTAAACTGCATACTATGACAACGGCATGGCTTTGTAGAAGAGTCCAGATGCTTAAAACGGAGTTCCGGCTACACTTTCACTTTTTAAATATAAATACCCCTGTAATACACAAGCTTAATGTATTGTAGTAAAGGTAGTCTGTAAACTAAGGTCCGTTTTGTTAGGTTGTTACAGCATTTAGATACTTTATAAAACAGGAATTGATCGGGGCCATCTTAAGTGTGGGAATCCATGAAGCCAGACTGTATGACTTCCTGGATTTCAGCCTTGCTGATCTCGCACATGCTCAGTGCTGCACAAGCAATGTAATAGGTTTCAGATCAGGTTTCCATAGCAATGGGAGTGTCAGAGGAAGTTGCCGCCCCTTATCTATGCAAATCTCTCCACCCCTCCTCCTTCCAGGAACCAGTAAATATACTAAATAAATTGTTCCTGTGCAGATATATCTACATAACACGTGTGTGTATATATATATATATATATATATATATATATATATATATGTAGTGTGTATACATATACTAGACATGTGCACTGTCAATAAATTCATTTTGTTTAGTTCCGTTTCGCATTGGCCGTTATTTAGCCGGTATTTTGTGCCCGAAACTCATCCCATCCCTGTTCTGTGCTGACTTCCTGGAAACCCCTCATAATGAGCACAGCAGGAGTACAAACCCAGGAAGTCGGCACAGCACAGGGATGGTGGGAACCCCTCAAAATGAGCACAGGGATGGTGGGAACCCCTCATAATCAGCACAGGGATGGTGGGAACCCCTCATAATGAGCACAGCAGAAGTACAACCCCAGGAACTCAGCACAGCACAGGGATGGTGGGAACCGCTCATGAAGGGTTCCCACCATCCCTGCGCTGTGCCGACTTCCTGGGGCTGTACTTCTGCTGTGCTCATTATGAGGGGTTCCCACCATCCCTGTGCTGACTTCCTGGGTTTGTACTTCTGCTGTGTTCATTATGAGGGGTTCCCACCATCCCTGTGCTGTGCCGATTTCCTGGGGCTGTACTTCTGCTGTGCTCGTTATGAGGGGTTCCCACCATCGCTGTGCTGTGCCGACTTCCTGGGGCTGTACTTTTGCTGTGCTCGTTATGAGGGGTTCCCACCATCCCTGTGCTGACTTCCTGGGGCTGTACTTCTGCTGTGCTCATTATGAGGGGTTCCCACCATCCCTGTGCTGTGCTCATTATGAGGGGTTCCCACCATCCCTGTGCTGTGCTCATTATGAGGGGTTCCCACCATCCCTGTGCTGACTTCCTCCTTCCCCCAGCACAGCACATTGCCACCATAACATTACGCAACGCATCGGGCCCCATCCCATCGCATCGTCCCCGGCACAGCACACCGATCACAGCACACCGCATCGGGCCCAGCACACCACATTGCCCCCACCAAAAAGCATCACATTGCATCACCCTGCCACCAAATTGCATCGTCCCAGCACATCGCATTGCCCCGCCAAATTCCATCACATCAGCACATTACATTACCCCCACCAAATCGCATCGCCCAAGCACATTGCTTTGCAGCCCGCCAAATCGCATCACATCGCCCCACCACCAAATCGAATCACCCCAGCACATCGCATTGCCAATTTGCTTGCACATTGCATCGCCCTCCACCAAATCGCATCGCCCAAGCACATTGCATTGCCCCACGCCAAATCGTATAACATCAGCACATTGCATTGCCCCCCCGCCAAATCGCATCACATCAGCACATTGCATCACCTCCCACCAAATCGCTTCGCTCAACCACATTGCATTGCCCTGACAAAAAGCATAACATCGCACCATCACATCACATCGCCCCAGCACATCACATTGCCCCCACGACAAATTGCATCGCACCAGCATATTGCATCTCCCTCCCCATCAAATCGCATCGCCCAGTCACATTGCATTGCCCCCACTAAATCGCATCACATTGCCCTGTCACCAAATTGACTCACCCCAGCACATCGCATTGCCAATTTTCATCGCACCAGCACATTGCATCGCGCCCCCCCCCAACAAAATCACATTGCCCAAGCACATTGCATTGCCCCCGCCAAATCACATCGCATCACATCACACCAGCACATTGCATCACCCCCACCAAATCGCATCGCCCAAGCACATTGCATTGCCCCTGACAAAAATTATCACATTGCATCACCCCACCACCAAATTGCATCACCCCAGCACACTGCATTGCCCCCACCAAATCGCATCACATCAGCACATAGCATCGCCCCCCCCCCCAAAAAAAAATCACATTGCCCCCCCAGACAAATTGCATCGCACCAGCACATTGCATTGCCCCCACCAAATCACATCACCCAAGCACAGTGCATTGTCCCCCGCCACATCGCATCACCCCGCCACCAAATCGCATCGCCTCAACACATTACATCGAATTGCATCGCCCCCCCCCCCCCAGCGCAACGCATTGCCCCCAGCACATCGAATGGCATCGCCCCCAAGCACGTCTCATCAAATTGCATCGCCCCAGCACATTTCATTGAATCGCATCAGCACATCGCATGTCCCCACTGGTTACACTGGTTGGCACTGGCAGGTGGCACTGGAAGTTTCACACTGAGCCGATTTGTCTGCTTCAGTTACACTATATGTAACTGAATGCAGAGACCAGCTGGGTATAAAGAGGAGAGAGGCTGGGTATACAGAGAGAGGGGAGAGAGGCTGGGTATACAGAGAGAGGGGAGAGAGGCTGGGTATACAGAGAGAGGGGAGAGAGGCTGGGTATACAGAGAGAGGGGAGAGAGGCTGGGTATACAGAGAGAGGGGAGAGAGGCTGGGTATACAGAGAGAGGGGAGATAGGCTGGGTATACAGAGAGGGGGAGAGGCTGGGTATACAGAGAGAGGGGGGGAGAGGCTGGGTATACAGAGAGAGGGGGGAGAGGCTGGGTATGCAGAGAGAGGGGAGATAGGCTGAGTATACAGAGAGAGGGGGGAGAGGCTGAGTATACAGAGAGAGGGGGGAGAGGCTGAGTATACAGAGAGAGGGGGGAGAGGCTGAGTATACAGAGAGAGGGGGGAGAGGCTGGGTATACAGAGAGAGGGGGGAGAGGCTGGGTATACAGAGAGAGGGGGGAGAGGCTGGGTATACACAGAGAGGGGGGAGAGGCTGGGTATACAGAGAGGGGGAGAGGCTGGGTATACAGAGAGAGGGGGGAGAGGCTGGGTATACAGAGAGAGGGGGGAGAGGCTGGGTATGCAGAGAGAGGGGAGATAGGCTGAGTATACAGAGAGGGGGGAGAGGCTGGGTATACAGAGAGAGGGGGGAGAGGCTGGGTATACAGAGAGAGGGGGGACAGGCTGGGTATACAGAGAGAGGCTGGGTATACAGAGAGAGGGGGGAGAGGCTGGGTATACAGAGAGAGGGGGGAGAGGCTGGGTATACAGAGAGAGGGGGGAGAGGCTGGGTATACAGAGAGGGGGGAGAGGCTGGATATAGGCTGAGTATACAGAGAGAGGGGGGAGAGGCTGGGTATACAGAGAGAGGGGGGATAGGCTGGGTATACAGAGAGAGGGGAGAGAGGCTGGGTATACAGAGAGAGGGGAGATAGGCTGAGTATACAGAGAGGGGGAGAGGCTGGGTATACAGAGAGAGGGGGGAGAGGCTGGGTATACAGAGAGAGGGGGGAGAGGCTGGGTATACAGAGAGAGGGGGGAGAGGCTGGGTATACAGAGAGAGGGGAGAGGCTGGGTATACAGAGAGAGGGGGGAGAGGCTGGGTATACAGAGAGAGGGAGAGGCTGGGTATACAGAGAGAGGGGGGAGAGGCTGGGTATACAGAGAGAGGGGGGAGAGGCTGGGTATACAGAGAGAGGGGGGAGAGGCTGGGTATACAGAGAGAGGCTGGGGGAGAGAGGCTGGGTATACAGAGAGAGGGGGGAGAGGCTGGGTATACAGAGAGAGGGGGGAGAGGCTGGGAGAGAGGGGGGAGAGGCTGGGTATACAGAGAGAGGGGGGAGAGGCTGGGTATACAGAGAGAGGGGAGAGGCTGGGTATACAGAGAGAGGGGAGAGAGGCTGGGTATACAGAGAGAGGGGGAGAGGCTGGGTATACAGAGAGAGGGGGAGAGGCTGGGTATACAGAGAGAGGGGGGAGAGGCTGGGTATACAGAGAGAGGGGAGAGGCTGGGTATACAGAGAGAGGGGGGAGAGGCTGGGTATACAGAGAGAGGGGGGAGAGGCTGGGTATACAGAGAGAGGGGGGAGAGGCTGGGTGTACAGAGAGAGGGGGGAGAGGCTGGGTATACAGAGAGGGGGGAGAGGCTGGGAGAGAGGGGAGAGGCTGGGTATACAGAGAGAGGGGAGAGAGGCTGGGTATACAGAGAGAGGGGAGAGAGGCTGGGTATACAGAGAGAGGGGAGAGAGGCTGGGTATACAGAGAGAGGGGGGAGAGGCTGGGTATACAGAGAGAGAGGCTGGGTATACAGAGAGAGGGGGGAGAGGCTGGGTATACAGAGAGAGAGAGAGGCTGGGTATACAGGGAGAGGCTGGGTATACAGAGAGAGGGGGGAGAGGCTGGGTATACAGAGAGAGGGAGAGAGGCTGGGTATACAGAGAGAGGGGGGAGAGGCTGGGTATACAGAGAGAGGGGAGAGAGGCTGGGTATACAGAGAGAGAGAGGCTGGGGAGAGAGGCTGGGTATACAGAGAGAGGGGAGAGAGGCTGGGTATACAGAGAGAGGGGGGAGAGGCTGGGTATACAGAGAGAGGGGGGAGAGGCTGGGTATACAGAGAGAGGGGGGAGAGGCTGGGTATACAGAGAGAGGGGAGAGAGGCTGGGTATACAGAGAGAGGGGGGAGAGGCTGGGTATACAGAGAGAGGGGGGAGAGGCTGGGTATACAGAGAGAGGGGGGAGAGGCTGGGTATACAGAGAGAGGGGGGAGAGGCTGGGTATACAGAGAGAGAGAGGCTGGGTATACAGAGAGAGGGGGGAGAGGCTGGGTATACAGAGAGAGGGGGGAGAGGCTGGGTATACAGAGAGAGGGGGGAGAGGCTGGGTATACAGAGAGAGGGGAGAGAGGCTGGGTATACAGAGAGAGGGGGGAGAGGCTGGGTATACAGAGAGAGGGGGGAGAGGCTGGGTATACAGAGAGAGGGGGAGAGAGGCTGGGTATACAGAGAGAGGCTGGGTATACAGAGAGAGGGGGAGAGAGGCTGGGTATACAGAGAGAGAGAGAGAGAGGGGGGAGAGGCTGGGTATACAGAGAGAGGCTGGGAGAGAGGGGGAGAGGCTGGGTATACAGAGAGAGGGGGGAGAGGCTGGGTATACAGAGAGAGGGGAGAGAGGCTGGGTATACAGAGAGAGGGGGGAGAGGCTGGGTATACAGAGAGAGGGGGGAGAGGCTGGGTATACAGAGAGAGGGGGGGAGGCTGGGTATACAGAGAGAGGGGGGAGAGGCTGGGTATACAGAGAGAGGGGGGAGAGGCTGGGTATACAGAGAGAGGGGGGAGAGGCTGGGTATACAGAGAGAGGGGGGAGAGGCTGGGTATACAGAGAGAGGGGGGAGAGGCTGGGTATACAGAGAGAGGGGGGAGAGGCTGGGTATACAGAGAGAGGGGGGAGAGGCTGGGTATATGCAGAGAGAGGGGGGGAGAGGCTGGGTATACAGAGAGAGGGGGGAGAGGCTGGGTATACAGAGAGAGGGGGGAGAGGCTGGGTATACAGAGAGAGGGGGGAGAGGCTGGGTATACAGAGAGAGGCTGGGTATACAGAGAGAGGGGGGGAGAGGCTGGGTATACAGAGAGAGGGGGAGAGGCTGGGTATACAGAGAGGGGGAGAGGCTGGATATACAGAGAGAGGGGGGAGAGGCTGGGTATACAGAGAGAGGGGGGAGAGGCTGGGTATACAGAGAGAGGGGGGAGAGAGGCTGGGTATACAGAGAGAGGGGAGAGAGGCTGGGTATACAGAGAGAGAGAGGGGGGAGAGGCTGGGTATACAGAGAGAGGGGGGAGAGGCTGGGTATACAGAGAGAGGGGGGAGAGGCTGGGTATACAGAGAGAGAGAGGCTGGGTACAGGGAGGGGGGAGAGGCTGGGTATACAGAGAGAGGGGGGGAGAGAGAGGGGGAGAGAGGCTGGGTATACAGAGAGGCTGGGAGAGGGGGGAGAGGCTGGGTATACAGAGAGAGGGGGGAGAGGCTGGGTATACAGGGAGGGGGAGAGGCTGGGTATACAGAGAGAGGGGGGGAGAGGCTGGGTATACTGGGTATAGAGAGAGGCTGGGTATACAGAGAGGGGGAGAGAGGCTGGGTATACAGAGAGAGAGAGGGGGGGAGAGGCTGGGTATACAGAGAGAGGGGAGAGAGGCTGGGTATACAGAGAGAGGGGGGGAGAGGCTGGGTATACAGAGAGGGGGAGAGAGGCTGGGTATACAGAGAGAGGGGGGAGACTGGGTATACAGAGAGGGGGGAGAGGCTGGGTATACAGAGAGAGGGGGGAGAGGCTGGGTATACAGAGAGAGGGGAGAGATGGGTATACAGAGAGAGGGGGGAGAGGCTGGGTATACAGAGAGAGGGGGGGAGGCTGGGATACAGAGAGAGGGGGAGAGGCTGGGTATACAGAGAGAGGGGGGAGAGGCTGGGTATACAGAGAGAGGGGGGAGAGGCTGGGTATACAGAGAGAGGGGGGAGGGTGGGTATACAGAGAGAGGGGGGAGAGGCTGGGTATACAGAGAGGGTGGGTATACAGAGAGAGGGGGGAGAGGCTGGGTATACAGAGAGGGGGGAGGGTGGGTACAGAGAGAGGGGGGAGAGGCTGGGTATACAGAGAGAGGGGAGATAGGCTGGGTATACAGAGAGAGGGGGGAGAGGCTGGGTATACAGAGAGAGGGGGGAGAGGCTGGGTATACAGAGAGAGGGGGAGAGGCTGGGTATACAGAGAGGGGGGAGAGGCTGGGTATACAGAGAGAGGGGGGAGAGGCTGGGTATACAGAGAGAGGGGGGAGAGGCTGGGTATACAGAGAGAGGCTGGGTATACAGAGAGAGGGGGGAGAGGCTGGGTATACACAGAGAGGGGGGAGAGGCTGGGTATACAGAGAGAGGGGGGAGAGGCTGGGTATGCAGAGAGAGGGGGGAGAGGCTGGGTATGCAGAGAGAGGGGGGAGAGGCTGGGTATACAGAGAGAGGGGGGAGAGGCTGGGTATACAGAGAGAGGGGGGAGAGGCTGGGTATACAGAGAGAGGGGGGAGAGGCTGGGTATACAGAGAGAGGGGAGATAGGCTGGGTATACAGAGAGAGGGGGGAGAGGCTGGGTGTACAGAGAGAGGGGGGAGAGGCTGGGTGTACAGAGAGAGGGGGGAGAGGCTGGGTGTACAGAGAGAGGGGGGAGAGGCTGGGTGTACAGAGAGAGGGGGGAGAGGCTGGGTGTACAGAGAGAGGGGGGAGAGGCTGGGTATACAGAGAGAGGGGGGGAGAGGCTGGGTATACAGAGAGAGGGGAGAGAGGCTGGGTATACAGAGAGAGAGAGGGGAGAGAGGCTGGGTATACAGAGAGAGGGGGGAGAGGCTGGGTATAGAGAGAGAGGGGAGAGAGGCTGGGTATACAGAGAGAGGGGAGAGAGGCTGGGTATACAGAGAGAGGCTGGGTATAGAGAGAGGGGAGAGAGGCTGGGTATACAGAGAGAGGGGAGAGAGGCTGGGTATACAGAGAGAGGCTGGGTATAGAGGGAGGGGAGAGAGGCTGGGTATAGAGAGAGAGGGGGGAGAGGCTGGGTATACAGAGAGAGGGGAGAGAGGCTGGGTATACAGAGAGAGGGGAGAGAGGCTGGGTATACAGAGAGAGGGGAGAGAGGCTGGGTATACAGAGAGAGGGGAGAGAGGCTGGGTATACAGAGAGAGGGGAGAGAGGCTGGGTATACAGAGAGAGGGGAGAGAGGCTGGGTATACAGAGAGAGGGGAGAGAGGCTGGGTATACAGAGAGAGGGGGGAGAGGCTGGGTATACAGAGAGAGGGGGGAGAGGCTGGGTATACAGAGAGAGGGGAGAGAGGCTGGGTATACAGAGAGAGGGGAGAGAGGCTGGGTATACAGAGAGAGGGGAGAGAGGCTGGGTATACAGAGGGGGAGATGCTGGGTAATAGTATACAGATAGGAGACAGGCTGGTGTAGTACAGTTCCCCCCTCCCCCTCAGTCTGCACTCTGCTCTGACCTGCTCAGGATCTTACTGAGAGAAAGTTCTTTCCGACTATGATATGGGCGGGGCCAGGAGGAGACACACTCTCGCACTGATTTCCCTTCTCAGACTGTCAGTGAACCACGAGTGCGATGCTACGGCCCAGGGCCTCCTGGGATTGATGACAGACATCTCCCAGGAGGCATAGCGGTACATAGATGAGGAGACAAGGCTGCTGCCGCCGCGGCCAGAGAAATACAAAGATAAGAATACAACAGTGAGTTTTTAAAATAAGATAAAAATATATGCCAAATATATTTAAGGGGGCAGAACTAAAGAGGATGCAAGAAAGTAGTAAAAGAGGGTGGAGCTCCACTTTAATTGGCCTGCCTGCAGCAGCCCAGACGTTTTACCAATTGAAAATAGTTGGCATATCCAACAAAGATCCAGGACTGTTGAGCAGTTAGAAATGAGCAGTTAGAATTGTATATCGGGCAAGAATAGGACAACATTCCTCCCCTAAAACTTTGGCAACTGGTCTCAGTTCCCAGATGATTACAGTGTGTTAAATACTAGGGGACTCCTACTCCATGGTAAATCTAGCCCTGTACCAACATTTTTGGAATTGGGGTTGTATTTTCCAAAACTTTTGTTGCCCTGTCTCTCCTTTTTTTTTTTTTTTGACACTTTGCTACCATCAATGTTTTTTCTTTATTTTTTGTATTTATGGTAGATGGTTTAACTAAGACAATTTTCTATGTTTTCCATTTACTATATATATAATACTGGAGTATAAGCTCACTTTTCCAGCACATTTTTTATGCTAAAAAAGCCCCCCTCTGCTTGTACTCAAGTTTTCCGCTATGCCATGCAGCCAGAGGCCGTCCACTGTAACAAAGCCTGAATCCGTGTTCCGTCTATTACGGACGAGAATACGGTGGGGTTTTGTTACAGTGGACAGCTGCCGACTGCACTGCGGGAGATCAAAGGTACATGAGGCTGCTGACCCTCTTTTTCCACTCTCAGTAGCGCTGCATTTCCCACCCTAGGCTTATACTCGCGTCGATGAGTTTTCCCATTTTTTTTGTGGTAAAATTCGGTGCCTCGGCTTATATTCGGGGTCGGCTTGTATATGGTACCTTTTTGTGAAATAAGATGCGTGTTTCAGATTGTGTGTGGGTTTTTTTTTATTTGCTATACACTTGTATTCCTTAATTTTATTTTCACTTTTTTCTTTACAGACTCCTCGCAGACAAAAGAAACTTTTCTGTCGCTATTATGACGGAAACAGGAGTCCTAATTTCATTTTGTCTCCTGCAAAGCAGGAAGATGAATGGGACAGACCTCGCATTGTGCGCTACCATGATATCATTTCTGATGAGGAGATTTCAAAAGTCAAAGAAATTGCAAAACCTAGGGTCAGTAACGATTTCATGCCTTTCTTTAAAGATTGTTTTAGAAGCTCAGAACATCCATCCATAAGTCATGAGTTAATAAGGAATCGGGTGATCACAAGGGGGGGGGGGGTGCTGTAGTTTGGGGCATACTTCTTTCTTCTCATTTATTTGGGTGACCGCTGACACACTATCGGTCCAACCCGATGAGAATGGTCCGACGGACAGTTTTCATCGGTTCACAGACTGATGGTCTGATGTGCATACACACCATCAGTTCAAAAACCGATTGTGTCAGTACGCGGTGACGCAAAACACAACGACGTGCTGAAAAAAAATGAAGTTCAATGCTTCCAAGCATGCGTCAACTTGATTCTGAGCATGCGCAGGTTTTTGGACCGATGCTTTTGCGTACTAACCATCGGTTTGAACCGATGGTCAGGCGTCCATCGGTCCGATTTTAAAGCAAGTTTCAAATCTTTGGTCCAATGGGCCGTACACACGGTCGGTTTGGACCGATGAAACTGGACTTAAGTTAAAGCGGATCTCCACCCTAAAGTGAAGATCCGCTGATCCGAACACTCCCCCCCCCTCCGGTGTCACAATTGACACCTTTCAGGGGGAGGGGGGTGCAGATAGACGGGTATCTGCACCCACTTCCGGCCCAGCATTCACGGGCAAAAGACGGGCATTGCATCACATCCCGTCCGTCCCCCGTTGTGTGCTGGGAACACTCGGCTCCCAGCACACAGCTGGAGCCAATCGGCGGGCGCAGCGCGACTCGCGCATGCGACGTAGGGAACCGGGCAGTGAAGCCGCAGCGCTTCACTTTCTGGTTCCCTCACCGTGGATGGAGCGGGGAACAGCAGAGAGACGAGCGATCGCTCATCCTCTGCTGCGGACGGCGCTGGACTCCAGGACAGGTAAGTGTCCTAATATTAAAAGTCAGCAGCTGCAGTATTTGTTGCTGCTGGCTTTTAATATTTTCTTTTTTGTGAACCATCCGCTTTAAGTCCATTTTCATCGATTTGGACCAATTGTGTGTACGCGGCCTCAGGGGGGAATTTCCTCACTTGCTGAGACAGGAAGAGTCTCCAATAGAACTATACATACTCTTCTTGCACTTAATGGAACTTCGGTTTGCTTGAAATCTGGATGTATAACTCCACAATCTAAATATTTCTCTGTCTATTTTTCTTTAGTCTATTGAGTAGTCACAAGAAGTAGTTAAATATAGTCATATCTGGATCGGCCTTTCCTAAGCCTGACTTTGCAGTGCCTAATTATTATTTTTTTGGCACTCTGCTTCATGGCTCCTCCCTTTCCTTTTTTAGACCTAGATTAAAGCAAGTATCATGTAAAAAAAAAGTGGTTGAATACAAGATTGAATTGGGGAGTTGCACATTTATTTTTTATTGTGTACACTAACTGTCATGGCTGAATGATGTGCCTTTTTAATTTAAGTAGAATGTGTTGTGTATATTCTTTTAGTATGAGACTTTAAAAATGGCAGTTTTATATTTGTATTTTTTGGATTGATAAATCATACCACATTCAGTGCAATGATATGCCAAGCACACTGCAAGTGTACAGGCTAGCTGGCAGTGTGAACCATGGTTTTAAGAAATATGTTTTTGTTGAGACTGACATGCCAACAGTCATATTTGCATAACCTTTTTTTTCTTCTCAATTTTCACATTACTGTATGTATACTGTGTACAGTGGACATCTGATTGGTTGGGTGAATGTTAGCTTATATTTGTTACAACTCTTGTGATTGGTTGGCTTCACAGCTGAGGCGAGCCACCATTTCAAACCCTATCACAGGAGTGCTGGAGACTGCCCAATACAGAATTAGCAAAAGGTAAGACCAAAATGTTCATAATCTTGTGTGTAATGCATTGCAAGGGGGCAAAGGGTAATTGTCTGGAAACTGAGCTATCAGGATAGCTTTCCTGATACCTCCGTTTTATAACTGAATGTTGCCTTTGGTGCAGAGCGGTGCTTTCCTTTCCTTTTTTTGTTGTGCAGATGTTTTTCAAATGCTTGCTGGTTTTCCTAGACGTGCTATACAATCACGAAGTATATCAAATATACTTGCTAATGCCTGTAAAGAAGAGCCTTGGATGCAGATGCCGTCTGAACAAAATGAAAGCTAGTGTCAATCATCTCTGAATCTGCCTCCACCATATAATACACATTTGATGTTTAATTTATTGGGAGACGTACAACAGCGCTGCAGGAATAAAGTACTTGTGTCACTTAGTTCGGTAAATCGGACTACAGAAAAACTAATTTTGGTTAATCATAGGCTACTACATTAGTTGTAAAGGACGGGGTCAGTTGTAATATCACCTTGATTACTCCTGTTTAGTAACCCCCCCCCCCCTTTTACTGCTATAACAACTCATAAGTTGAATACTTGTAACCCTGCTGACCTCTCCGTAGTACAGCACTGTTCTGTATGTGAACAGAGTAACAAAAATGGGTAACAAAATTACATTTTTTGAAAAAGTTAACTGTAACCATTTAATTGTTTGCTTTTTTTTATTTTGTTACCTTTTTACGGTAACTAAACCAAGATCCTTTTGCCCCATTGAAATGGAAAGGCATGTCTGAACCTTAATGGATTTGTTAAAACTCTGCACCTTGAAGCGATCTCTGCTCTTGTCTCCAATAAAAAGTGAAAGGATGATGTTCTACGAATCAAATACGTATTTTCCCCCCTAATTCTCTGCATTTATCGAAATGATTCATCACGTGAGATTATTTTTATCCAACCAATCAGAACCACTGGCATGGCATGCTGATTGCCTGCTCCCAAATTAAACCCCAGTCCTTTCTCTTTTTGTAGCTGAGTCGGGCTACAGTGCATGACCCTCTGACTGGAAAACTGGTCACAGCACAATACAGAGTCTCTAAGAGGTAAGGGAATGTGCCATGGACTTGCAGATTTGACCCCATAAGGGTATGTGTACATGTGTGCTTTCTGAACATCTGTGTTCCCCTAGCACGGTTCTCTGTACGTCACAGGGAGAATTGCATTTGGCAGATCTGCGGAGAACCACTCGCTGCACAGGACACACAGAAATGGCCACAGAAAGACCCATAACATAAGGTCATCTCTTTGTTATCTTTGCATTGCTAGCTGCTATACCGGCTATTTCTTGTCCTACTATCCATCAGAAATTCCATACAAAGATTATTCTTTAGAAGTTACTTTTAGAACACTGAGTTTACAACAAAAATGTTGTCACAAAAATTGGATGCAAAGCTTGGAGGCTACAAACTGTGTTTGTGAGGGGCTATAGCTAAACATTCAGGACTGACTAATGCTATGGCTGATGCATGTTTATATTTTATATAAATATATATTTAACCCTTTACAACTTTTGGATATGTATTTAACATTCAAGCAAATCTTGTGTGTTCCACTAACTTAAGTAGTGGTGGTGGTTTTTTATTTTTTTGGGGGGGCTGGGGGGAGGATTTAACCCCCTAGCATCTGTTTTAATTGGATTTTTGGTTTGACAAGTTCTTCCCTTCCTTCCAGTCCTGCTAACAAAAGTTGACCAGATGAGTAGCTCTCTAATAGCAACACAGGCTGAAATAAAGGGCTTTTCAGTAGAGTGAAACTAGAACACTTGTGTCAGATTTGTATTGGTCTTTGCATCCGGTACAGATGTTGCCATACTTCCGGTCTGGTGAAACCATTGTCAGCAGGACAGGAAGTTGGGGGTATGCTCTCAAAAGAAGCTCTAGATGGTAAAAACCCCACAGGAATTTCAATCCTTTACCACCCTATCCAAAACTAGAAAGTTTGTGATTGAGTATACACTTCAAAACTGAACTCCAGGTTTACTTTCACTGTCTCAAACAAACCATTTCCCTTACCAATAGTTGTGCTCATTGTTATGGCTGTATAAACTGTATGTAGCATCAGCTACATACAGTATAATGTGCTGTGTTCCAGCGGTTGTACAGGTATTTTCTCATCTGCTGCCAGAACAAAATTGAGTCAGACTGGGCACTGTTCATCCATTCACAGGAAATCTTTTATCAGTGAATATGGGTCTTCTTGTTTGGCTGAAGTGGAGAGGTACAGTGGGGGGGGGGGGGGGTGGAGGGGGAGTATTTGATACCCTGCTGATTTTTGTATGTTTGCCCACTGACGAAAAATGATCAGTCTCTAATTTTAATGGCAGGTTTATTTTAACAGTGAGAGACAGAGTCACAAAAATACCCAGAAAAACACATTTCAAAAAAGTAATACATTGATTTGCATTTTAATGAGTGAAATAAGTATTTGATCCCCTATCAATCGGCAAGATTTCTGACTCCCAGGTGTCATCTATACAGGTAACAAGCTGAGATTAGGAGCACTCTCTTAAAGGGTATGCTCCTATACTCAGCTTAGTACCTGTATAAAAGACACCTGTCCACAGAAGCAATCAATCGGATTCCAATCTGTCCATCATGGCCATGACTAAAGAGCTGTCCAATAATGTCGGGGACAAGATTGTAGACCTGCACAAGGCTGGAATGGTCTACAAGACCATCGCCAAGCAGCTGGGTAAGAGGGTGACAACAGTTGGTACAATTATTTGCAAATGGAAGAAACCCAAAATAACTGTCAATCTCCCTTTGGTTTGAGGCTCAATGCAAAATCTCACCTCTGGAGTTTCAATGATCATGAGAACGGTGAGGAATCAGCCCAGAACTACCCGGGAGAATCTTGTCAATGATTTCAAGGCAGCAGGGACTATAGTCACCAAGAAAACAATTGGTAAAACACTACTCCGTGAAGGAGTGTAATTCTGCAGCAACCACAAAGTCCCCCTGCTCAAGAAGGCACATTAACAGGCCTGTCTGAAGTTTGCTAATGAACATCTGACTGATTCAGAGGAGAACTGGGTGAAAGTGTTGTGGCAGATAAGACCAAAATCAAGCTCATTGGCATCGACTCCACTTGCCATGTTTGGAGAAGGAGGAATGATGACCCCAAGAACACAATGTCAAACATTAAGGTGGAAACATTATGCTTTGGGGGTGTTTTTCTGCTTTGGGGGACAGGACAACTTCCCTGCATCACAGGCACGATGGACACGTACTGTCAAATCTTGGGTGAGAACCTCCTCTCAGCCAGGGCATTGAAAATGGGTCCTGGATGGGTATTCCAGCATGACAATGACCCAAAACACACGGCCAAGGCAAAAAGGAGGCAAAAAGGGAGTGGCTCAAGAAGCGCATTAAGGTCCTGGCATGGTCTAGCCAGTCTATAGACCTTAATCCCATAGAAAGTATGTGGAGGGAGCCGAAAGTTCGAGTTGCCAAACGTCGGCTTTGAAACCTTAATAGGACAGATGTTACTGGCGCAAATGGGGAAAAAATAAATACATTTGTTCTATGTTGGATGGTTTGCTGCAATCCAAAAAAATTTGCAAGTCACTCTATGGTGGCTCGCCCAAAGTATAATTGATATAATATATGGATTGCGCTACCCTGGTGGGTGACCTACATCAATCATGTGCAATAATTGCGGTTATTAACACCTATAAATATCACCTTGTGCTATTTCACCACAAGTTTTACTGTTAAATGACAATCCACCATAAATCTATATAAAAATTGTTATTTAAAAAGAAAAACGCATAGATATACAATGCACGTGTTAATGTATAGACAGATATATACAGATAGTGCTCTTTACATCTATAAAAGCATTCGCTACCCTGCCACGGGTTCAGAAATAATATTGTGTCACTGAACCACAAAGAAAATGTGTATATATAAAATGACAAAATAAAAAACTGAATATATTGGGGGGAATTCCTATATGAATCCTCTTTCCTTTAATAGAAGAGTCCCAATGTGATAGCCAAGTGCTCCTAGGCAATAGATATTCCTCCTGTGGGGTGTTCAAAAACAACGTGATTTCACCACTTCTGTGATTGTCCCATCACCGTTAAAAATGGCCACTCACCAGATCCTGTTCAAAAAAATGTCCTTGGTTCGTTCTCAGGATAACCACTCCCATTTTGCGTTGCCACAGCTGTCAAGTGTCTTGGGTATAATAGTATGGTCTCTCTTTCTCTATAAAAGCTCACAGAAAAAGAGTGCCTCTCATAGTGTAGTAGGTAAAATAATTTATTAGTTTAAAATACAAAGCATATATTGCACTCACATTTTGTTGTGCCTGTATGCCGACACCAAGCTTCTCCAGCCGTGTATGCAAGCATATAAAGGGAAAGCGTTCCTCTTTTGTGTGCCCCCCCTCCTGAGCCTTTCTTACGATCGGGGTGGTGTCCTGTGGGTGGTGTCCTGTGGGTATCAGCAGCCTCTACGCGTTTCACAAATTCTGTTGCGTCATCAGCTGATGGGTGGGGGGGACATGAAAGAGGAACTGTTTCCATTCATATGTTTGCATACACGGCTGGAGAAGCTTGGTGTCGGCATACAGGCACAACAAAATGTGAGCGCAATATATGCTTTGTATTTTAAACTAATAAATTATTTTACCTACTACACTATGAGGGGCACTCTTTTTCTGTGAGCTTTTATAGAGAAAGAGAGACTACTATTATACCCAAGACACTTGACAGCTGTGGCAATGCAAAATAGGAGTGGTTATCCTGGGAATGAACCAAACAGGATCTGGTGAGTGACCATTTTTAACGGTGATGGGACAATGACGGAAGTGGTGAAATCACATTGTTTTTGAACACCCCACAGGAGAAATACCTATTGCCTAGGAGAACTCTGCGATCACATTGGGACTCTTATATTAAAGGGAAGAGGATTCATATAGGAATTCTCCCCCATATATTCATTTTTTTTTATTTTGTCATTTTATATATACGTTTTCTTTGTGGTTCTGTGACGCAATATTATTTGAACCCGTAGCAGGATAGCGAACATTTTTTTTTTTAGATGTAAAGAGCACTATCTGGATACATTAACAAGTGCATGGTATATCTATGTGTTTTTTTTTTCTTTTTAAATAAGAATTTTTATATAGATTTATGGTGGATTGTCATTTAACAGTAAAACTTGTGGTGGAATAGCACAAGGTGATATTGAAACCTTAATGACTTGGAGAGGAGTGGGACAAAATCCCTCCTGAGATGTGTGCAAACCTGGTGGTCAACTACAAGAAACGTCTAACCTGTGATTGCCACCAAGGGTTTTCCTACGAAGTCCTGTTTTGTAAAGGGGATTTTTTTGTTGTTGTTCTGTCTCTCACTATTAAAATAAACTTGCGATTTAAAATTATAGACTGATCTATTTTTTTTTCTTTGTCAGTGGGCAAGCATACAAAATTAGCAGGGGATTAACTATTTTCCCCTCCCCTTTTTAATAAGTGATCACATTCCCTCTGTTCTCAGCTGCATAAGAGTAGCAGCTTCCCAGTAAATGGCTATGCAGGGGGTGGGGGTTTGTCTAGACGAGTCTGATTATTGGAGGAGAGCAGGTTGAGTTCCCAGCATAGCTAGACAACTGACCAGTTGTGCTCTCCTGCTTAGTGTGGGCAGTCTTTAATACAAAAGCTGAGGGACTGGGATCTTGCATAAAGGAAGCAATACAAACAGACTTTCTCCATAGAAGTACACGGTACAGCAGGCACATATCAGGAATGTTAAGTGTTGGGGTAAGTACTTATGATGATTATTAATATATGTAAAGTATTTGATACTGCTTATACTTTTAGGGTCTCTCCTATTTTAAGGCTTCCCTTTCTAGGCCACAGCTGAATTTGCTATGAATTGCCAGCCTACTTTTTTATTTGTAGGCTACTGTATCCCAGTGTACAGTACGTGGCAAATATGAGGTGGCTTAAAGCCAATCTACACAGGACTTTCAGCTCGACTTCCTGAACTTTACAGCTTTCTGCTGGCATTTTAGGAATTCTTGAAAGAGTCAGTGTAAAACTTGTATGGTTTTACTTCATGTCAGACTCATGTTTTCCTTTTTGATGAGCAAAGAGTTCTACTAAACTGTTTCCCCCTCCTTCTTTTTTTTTTTTTTTTCTAAAAAAATAAAATCTTAAAAAAACAAAGCGCTTTTTATTGATGAATTGTGCAATAAAAAGAAAACCTTTTGATTTTAGATTATGGAATGTATTTGTGCAGGCTTGTAAAAGTATTGTCAGGTCCTCTCTACCAGATGTGGGCTTTGACTAAAGTTGTCAGATCTAGTCTTGGTACTTTATGTGCAAAGATTATACACATAGCATGACATTGTAGAGAATACTGACTTCAAACCCTATTGGCATCATTGTAACAAGGGGCAGGTCTCAAACATATAGCACACAGGCAATTTCTCAGTTATTTGGTTCGAAGCAGGGGAGAGATTATATATATATATATATATAATATATATATATATATATATATATATATATATATATATATATATATATATATATATTATAAAAAAAAATTTCATAAGGCGAAATTTAAACATGAGAAGTTAGAATGGGCAGTTATTGTATTTCTCACTGGTTAATATATAAAGGAGTATACCTATTCAATAATGTCAGGGTGCTTTGTTTGGCAGCACTGACCCTGGTTGATCTTTTGTGTAATATAAAGATTTAGAGCGCGTAACCCAAACTTCTTGGATTTCGATGCAGTTATGCCAAGAATGTTAAAGCACTCTGCCTGTCATATCATATAGTATTCCCTGGGGGCTTTTAACTCTTATTGCCAAGGTACTAAAGAAAAGAACAAAAAAGTGCAGTGTTCCATAAAAACTGTTTTTTTTTTTTTTTTTTTTTTTTTTGCATTTTGATTTTAGTAAATCTTCCAAAGGCAGGTTTTGTTTGATGCCAAGGTTTATTGCACATTGTTTTTTTTTGCCATTTTACATAAGAGCCCTTAACAATTAGTCGTCCTAATTATTATACAGGTTTTATGTAGCGCCAACAGTTTGTGCAGCGCTTAACAAAATAAAGGCAGACATTACAATTTGGTACAAGAGGAATCGTAGGGCCCTGCTCATTTAGGTAATGGCTGTGGGGGATGAGCTGATGAAGTAGCACAGTGTTACTAAGAGCCGGTTCACACTTAGGCAGCACGACTTCGGGGGTGACTCCGAAAGGTGTCCTGAAGACGACTTCAGAGGCGACCTGCAAAATGACCTCTGTATAAAAGTCAATGCAGGTCGCCCCGAGCCGCCCCCGAAGTCGTACAAGAACCTTTTTCTAAGTCGGAGCAACTTGCGTCGCTCCTATTAGAACGGGTCTATTGCATAGAATGGGACGCGACTCGTCAGGCGGCTGAGCCGCCTGACGAGTCGCCCCAGTGTGAACCGGCTCTTAAAAGCAGGATGGGCTTCTTTTTTAAAGAGAAGAGTTTTCAGGGATCACATAAATACGGATAGATTAGGATAAACAAACCATACGAGGGGGAGCAATAACCTGTCTAACCCATAGACATTACAAAAAGCACACACATACAAAAATTACATTTAAATTCTGCAAGGCTATTTAAAAACGCCTGACCATATTCAAAAAATATGGGGATTTGGTAACATTATATGGTCATATAGTACTAAGCCCACTTACTGCGTCAAAAAGGAAGACAAACTCCTCTTTGTGGGAGAACTGAAGACTCCCCCTATACCACTGGTGGACACTAATAGGAGGTAATTAAGGGGGGCGGGGTCAACCTATAGACCTATCTCCTGGGTGAAAGGCGGTAGAGACCGATATTTTGGTGTGGTATACAGATGACATTTAGACTGCCCATACAACCTTTTTTTTTTTTTATATTCACATTCAGCCTTGAGATTTCTCCATCCACGCTATACAGGTTAGATGGATGAATCCCCTGGTGCTGCTATTGTGTTCTGAAAGCTTGCACTAGTGGCTGCTAGAATACCTGAAACAGTGGCTACATCTGATTGGGAAAACGATTTTCTGTATGAATCCTTTTTGATTAATTTGAAAGACGGCAGGCTAGAGGGTGATGACTGGGCCACCCATTTAGCAAATTTCACATGGTTCCTTAGAAACGTGCTGAAATTTGTGTAGAGGAAAACTGAATGCAGTAGACTGTAATTTACTAAATAGTGTGTCCAGCCTTGGAACTCTGTCCACTATATATAACAGATATATTTTCTGGTTTTAAATGCTGTTTATTCCTAGTGTACAAAACACTAACTGGGTCAATCAATGTTTTTTGTTTTTCTCTATGTAATAATCTGTATGGGCACTTCAGCCTGCCGATGGTTTTTTGTTGGACACTAATCAGAAGAAATAAGCCACGGTTATCCCCTTTCTAAGATCTGTCTGTAAAAAACAGAAGTAATATTACTTTATATGCAAGGCTAGCGAGTTCTCAGAGAAGCCCAATTTGTACAATGAACCCCCGGTGGGCAGATACAAAGGATGAATGCTGAACAAATAATTCCCATTGACAGCCATTCAGTGTATTTTACATTTTATGTGAAGTGTAGAAGAAAGTGGCTTTTTTTTCAACAGGGAAACGTTCTGTTCAGCTTTTTGGCTCTTGCTGAAATACATTCTAATTAGTACTGGCTGAGTAAGCATTCTGGGAGATGCAGTTAAGTAAATTAAACGCTGTAGGTTTGTCCCATCAATACTGCATGACCTGCATCAGGGCAAGCTATGCACAGCATGAACAATGAAATCTGGGCGCTCATATGTATGCAGAGGAGCAGCACTGACCCCTCTGGGTAACATTACATAGTGACATGCATTTTAAAAAGCGCCAATTTAAAAACGGATTCTAAATTTTGTTTTATCATATTTTTTTTTTTTTTCTTCATACTAGTGCTTGGCTGTCTGGTTATGAGCATCCAGTCATTGAAAAGATTAACACAAGAATACAGGCAATAACAGGGCTAGATGTAACCACTGCTGAGGAGCTGCAGGTAAGTGATGGCAGATTGTTTACCAGGAAATTAATGCACCATTCTTCTATCACCAACCATCTAAATTGGTAATTTTCATGAGAATGTGGCTTTGGAAAAAAAAATGCCTATACTTTTAATATGAAGTGGGGGGAAAAGTTAAACCCCTTGTCAAGTGTCTTTTTTTTATTTATTTTTATTGCTGTCTGCGCCCCCCCCTATTGTAGAGACTCTCTCCTCCTGACCGTTGTCACGTAGAAAGTGAGGGAACGTTTTTAGAGTTGTCCTCAAATAAGACGTAAAGTACCGCTTATTGCTCCAGATCCCCAAACTCATCTTCTGTTTTTCTGCTGCGATCAGGCTTTCGGTTAGAGGGTGGTTACGGTTCAATCTCATTGTCCCACTGTATGTAGGAACGAAGCCGCCCCTCTTGCTTGTTCATGAAATGTAAAGGCATTTCATAGCGACTGCACAGAAATTATTACAGGACGTTAGAAAAGAGTTCTGTATAGTAGGGTGACCAGACATCCCCAGTTTCAGGGGACAGTCCCCTGATTGAGGACACTGTCCCCGGACCAAGTCTTTCCCTGGTTTTGTCCCCAGATTGGATTTAATAGGGGGCTGGGGCAATTTTAAAGACAATCCATGCACTATTAAAATAAAAAAAAAAGAATTGGACACCCCCACTCCGCCGTGCCTACCAGCATAGGGGGGTTGTATTTTTCCCCATTATCTGTGCCCCTTTCTGATCAGGTACTGGTCAGAGCGGAGGGAATATTTCTTCAGTTTTGGGCACATGCCCATTCAGCTCTGCTTGCATGTTCTTCTGCCTTGGCTCAAATCCTGGCCAGCCACCTGCCGATCTCCTTGCCTTCCCTGGCGGAGTGATCTTCCTGCGCTCCTACCCCAGTAGTAGCCGGGGCCCGAAGAGTAAGACTTGAAAGGCTGTGAGACGGGTGGCGACGACGGACAGAGAACTGCTGATTGTTGCCATTACTAGTGAAGAAAAAATATGTCCCCGGATTTCATTTTAAAAATCTGGTCACCTTACTGTATAGTTACATAAGAAATTGTAGTGCATATGTACCAAAGTAACACCCATTTTTGCTATTCACATTTACTTCAACTTTCAGTAGTTCCATATATGAACCCACTTGGTACTTTTCAGAATTAAAGAGAAAACGCACACATCAAATTTTTAAAATCTTTAGGGCTGGTTCACACTTCTTGCACAGTAAAACCCAGTGACTTTGACTTGCAGAAAGTGTTGGTTCTGGACAGATGTGACTTTTAAAAGAAGTTTGGGATTAAAAAAATTATACTCACCTAGGTGGATCTGATGCTGCATCTATCCCCTGCCGATTCTGCAGTAAGAACTGGCAATCCAGTGCTCTGCATGTCTGCATCTCTATTCTTCCCTTTTCCCCCTGTTTGGGGACTGAGGCAGCAGCGGGAGCCGTTGGTTCCTGCTGTTTTTTTTTCCAAATGCTGAGAGGAGGGGGCATGGCCAAGCCACACTATGTGCATCTATGGACGTGCACAGCCCCGTTTGGGCCCACACGAGTGCCCCCATAGAAAGTGGCTTTCTATGAGGGCAGACACAGAAGAGGAGTGCAGGCAGCGCTAGAAAGCATCCCAGAAGAGGATGTAGCAGAATACATATTGGCCTAAATTGCTGAAGACAATCTTTTTTTTTATGATTGCTTTGAAAACACACCCAATTAAATTTTTCTTTTCTGTGTGTGTATAGTGCAATTAATAAAAAACGCGAAGGTGACCTTTTATTTGGGTACAGCGCTGCACGACTGTGCGTTTGCCAGTTAAAGTAACGCAGTGCTGTATCACAAAACAATTGCCTGGTCGTGAAGGGGGTAAACTTTCCAGAGCTGAAGTGGATAAAAAGGTTGTCTTGTTTGTTGTACAGACTTCCTGTAAGGTCATAGGATCTTCTCTCTCACGCTGCACTATATTCTGCTTCTCATAGGTGGCCAACTATGGTGTTGGAGGGCAGTATGAGCCCCATTTTGATTTTGGAAGGGTAAGTCCCTTTTCCCCCAGTGAACAGATGAATACTACCATGCATTGTCTCCTTGTCTCTTTCAGGTTGCAAATTATGGAATGGGCGGACAGTATGAACCTCACTTTGACTTTGCACGGGCAAGTAACACACTGGTCACGGAAAGCAGCCATATCGCCTCTGTTTTGCCAGAAACCTGTCCTAGTGCATATGTGCCCTTCCTTTGTAGTGGAATGAAGGCAATGTGCACTAGACTGACTTGGTGGATGTGCTGGTTCCAGGATTCAGCTATATATGTGTCCTCCCTTCAGTTGCACCTATTTTGTCAAATATGTAAAATCACCATATGAATCTAGATGAGATACAATACAAATATATTTAAAGTGGAACTCCAGCCAGATATGCTATTGGAAGTGTGTTGTGTGTGTTATAGACATAAATTCATAGAATCCGTATATATTTTGCACTTAGTTGCCCAAGTTGCCTGTAATCTTTTGTCCTAAGGTGACAAGTATTTATTTTATGCAACTTCTTGTCTCCTGTGTGCATCGTCACACTGCTGAGATCTACCTTGTTTTAGCCCTTCTCCTGCGAGTTGCTCAAGCCTCCAATTGTTCCACACATTGAGACGCTGAGTGTATAGTATCTCACTCCTAGGACTAGGGCACATAGTCTACATATAAATACTAGTCTGAAGAGGAGCATGTACAGCAGACATTTACAGAGCTTTCAGCAAATTTCCATGGGTCATTTGGTGAAGAGTGATCCGTGGTGGATCATTTTTCACAGAGCAATGCAGATGCAGCTTACTGGCATTTAGGAAGCAACACTACCATGTCCTGAAGTAAAATTCAGGTCCATGTTTGGTAAAGAGACATTCGCGCTGGGTGTAGTCACTACTGTGTCCAGGATCTGGCTGTTCACTATAGAGGTACCAGAGGGAGGACTGGAACGCTGGTAAAGTGCAATGATGTCACATAGGCATAGCGACACGTTTCTGAGCAAGCGCACTGAGAATGGGGAGTCGGCGCACGCCTTTCCCATGTGTTTTTGGCTTGCAGTTTTGGAATGTCCCCATTCACTTGATTGCATCATGTTTGGCAGCAGTAATGCCTGACGAACACAACAGGGTGATTGGGTGAGGGGTGTAAGTCTTGATGCAATGTCGCGAATGGGAGCAGTCAAAACGCCAACTGCAATTGTAAACTAAGACTAAGAGAATCTGCGCTTTTTTATTATTCAGTAGTGTTTCCCTTCAAATATTTCACTACTTTCCTGTTTTGTCATTTAGCAAGCCACCCTTGAACAAAGCATGGGTTTACTTGAAAGCACCCTTCAACACTACTGAGTGTTGAAGAGATTTCACAAAATGCATGCTAAAGCCTAAAAAGCTTTTTAGGAAAAACAGTGAGCCTCTTTACTTTTAAGCTGGATGCATGAATCCTACAAGTTTAGTGGCTGATGGCATACAGGCGGGGCATACTAAATTTACTGAATGCACTTAATCAGAGCACCATTGCATCTCATATGTAGCACCTCCTAAGCAGGATATGAATTTAGTTCTCCTTACTTAAAGCTTTATAAATGCAAAAATGTACAATTCACTATCCAGATTAGTGTTGACAATATAGACTGATTTACTGGGGGATAAGAATTTTTACAGAATAAATGGTTTTAATATTCACTTACCTGTACAATTATTCAGTCATGTGAAGATGATATCCATAACTTGCTCTCTATGCGATTGGATAATTGATGAAAATATTCACAAAGTTGGTGTATACATTCTCATCTCCTGTACAGTAGGGAGGGTATGTTCACACCAGCTGCTACTTTGGAATGCAGTGGCTGGTGTGTAATCCAGTCCATTCGCGATCTCGGCGCATCACGCTGTTCACTTATTTTTATTTAATGAATAAATCCTGGCCTGTAGGATTTTTTTATTTGCCTGGAGCTTCACTTTAACTGGCATGTCACAATTCTTAAGTGTCACAATGATTTAAACTTTAATATTTCTTCTGGTGGTTTTACAGCATGAAATTTTATTTGTGGGTTTAACGCCTGAGTGATGTTTGAAAGGAGAGCAATGCCTTTTTTTTTTTTTTTGTAAAACCCGATCAGTGATTAATCTCTTAATGTTGTGTCTGAGCATGTTTCTGCATTGTTCCAAATTGAATGCCTCCCAATAATTCTGGTAACTGATTAGCTGTATTAGAATGCCATTAACACATCTGGGTAACGGATTCCCTGATGGAACAGAACACTGCATGTTTGGAAGTTTTTGCTTTTACAAAGGCTGTCGCCCTAAACTTTATTTTGGTTTTCCACAGAAAGATGAACCTGATGCTTTTAAAGAGCTTGGTACAGGCAACCGAATCGCTACGTGGTTGTTTTATGTAAGTTGATGCAGAATAAAAGACCATTGTCTTATCTCTGTTCCTGTGTCTGTAAAGTCAAATGTTTCATCAGTTCATAATGGCACCAGTATTGCCACCTCTTTTGATCTTTTCTGTAAGTCAAGGTTGATATGTTTACAGTCACATGTTGAGAAAATCATCATTAACTTCTGATTCTCACTTTTCGTAAACCAGTGTTGTTAGGCCGGCCATGCACGGTTCTAATCAAGATTCAAACCGTTAATTGGCACGCTGAATGTACTAAGTTGATCGATCAACTTGGTTACAATCAGTCTATCCGATTCTCTTACGATTTTTAACTGATTTGCTGAGACACAGCAGTGGCGCTATTGGCTTCCGCAAATGTCAAGACAGTAAGCCAATCAGGAGAGAGAGTGTGGGGCCAAACTGCGACTCTATATCTGAATGGACGCGCAGAGCTGCAACTTGGCTCGGGTGCCCCCATAGCAAGCTGGGCTGCTATTTGCAAATCCACTGCACAGAGCAATCAAGTATGACTCGTTTTTTTTAATGAAAATAAATAAACTTACTTTACAATCACTTTAAAGAGGAGCTTCAGTCTGGACAAAAAATTAAGTCTGCAGCTACAAATACTAGCTTCTGACTTTTAATATAAGGACACTTGCCTGTCCATGGATCCAGCGATGCCAGCACCAATGTGCAGGTGCTGACATCTTAACTAAGGAAAAAACAGCTGAGAAGCCTTTAATGTATTTAAATAATAGATTATCTATTTGCCATCTTGGCTATGCATGGTGTGAGTTTCAGCTGAATTCAAAATATTTGCTGTCGGTGTCCCTGTCTGCAAAATCCAGCTAGACCAACTGCAGCCAGTAGAGTATTCTGATGGCCTCAGAACAATGGCTGTCAACCTAAATAGCTGGAAAGGGAGTTTCCTCTATCCACACTTGTTTTGGGAAGGTGGGGCAATGAAGAAATTGCTCTTCAACTTGTAGGGACAAAAAAGAGTAATCTCAAAATGTATAACTAGCTCTAGGCTGTTCATCAGAATTGGTGGGAGGTAAAAAATGGATGATGGCATCTGAGGGAACTGATAATTTGCTCACAGGAAGTTCTCTGTAGGGATTTGCATCTGTTGCCAGTAATTGGGGTGGTTCTGTCCCCACACTTTTAATTTCTTCCCTCCTGTGCTTTTATCAGCCTCCTTTTTTTTTATGCTATCACTGAATGCAACTATCAATCAAATAAGGGAAAACACAAGGCAGGACTGGGAAGTAAATTTGTTCTGTACAGTGATTTGTCTTGGCCCTTTAAGCAAATGTACTGTAGGTGCTTAAAGATGCATTCCAGGTGTGGATATTTTATACATGGAAACATTGGCCCAGCTTGGACCAATGTGTATTCCATGCCAATCCAGTGATTACCAATTGCTTCTGGGTCCTGCTCCAAGCAGCTAGCCTGCTGCGTTCTGGAGGTGAGTCACTCAGCATGGACACCATTCCGAGGATGCTTTGCTTTTTCTGAATGAATGCAAAGTGTTCTCTGAATAATCATGGTGGAGAGGCGGGGAGGTGACATCAAGCTTTCCACAATCCAATCTGAATTGACATAGAGAGCCCACCCATGCGTTTCCCTGTTGCTGGTTTCTGCAGGGAAATGCATGAACATTCTGATGGCAGTCTTGCATTTAGTAATCGTACTGTTTTTGATGAGAAGATTACATGGAATCTTAAAGGGGAGGTTCACCTAAAAATAAACTTTTTTAACATTGTCATCAATGTCATAAATGCAATTGGAATCGGTCGTTTAAAAAAAAAAAAAAAATGCATCCATACATACCGATTCCTATATGCCTTCTCACCGCTGCTTCCGGGTATAAAGTTCGGGGGTGGGTGTGCCTAATTGATTGACAGGCATCTGACCGACGCATACAGCGCGTCACGAGATGACGAAAAAAGCCGAACGTCGGTGCGCAGGCGCCGTATAGCAGGCGCTCATAACTGTATTGTGTTGCTATGAAAAAATGTGAAAATTAAAAAATGTATTCTTGCAGATGAGTGACGTGGAGGCGGGTGGTGCTACAGTTTTTCCAGAAGTAGGAGCAGCAGTTTACCCTAAAAAGGTACAGTACCCTGTTTTATATAGTTTATAATTGTGTAGAATTGTGCAGTTGTGTATTTAACGTATCTACTTGAATTTTATGGATTTAACTGAAATGAAAACTTTTTTGTAGACCTTTTTTACACCAAAAAGCATACCATAACTGGGTACAGCTTTCAATACCCTATCCATATGTCCTCTATATGACTGAATTGAAATATAAAGTATAATTGTTAAAGTAAACCTTTCTTTTGCCTATGTGGGGCAAAGTAAAAGGTCTCCTTAGTTTTTCCCCCAAGTTTTCAACTCCAAGAAGCAGTTCTGGCACTTGTGTATGGGTGAGAATTTGGCTCACTGCCTTGTAAGTAGCCCAACCCTGTCATGGGACATGGAAATTAATTTGCAGCCCTCTAAGTTTGGACTAGTCCTTTTGGTTTCAGTACCTACTGAAATTATGCATACCTTCAGCCTGGAGTGATTTGGGCTTTTCATTAGCAAGACCTAATCTGCTACAGTTTTTTTTTTTTTTTTTTTTTTAGCAAAATGGTGATATAAATGGCAATATTTAATATTCTTATTACTTGCATATATATTTAATAATGGTTGCTACAGGCTAAGGCAACTCCGATACTACTTTATATTGGCGAGTGTTGGAGTTGCGCAACCCAAAACATCCCACATAATTAAATACGTATTCTGGTGATATTGCTGTATCTTTTTATAAACCTACACTATATAGGCTAAGATCTCATATCATGCCTTATTACTAGTGCCAGTGAATAACCTCACAAACATCTTAAAGCTATGAAATATAAAGGTGCATCAATAAATCATGTGATGTGGTCCAGTGATATCTGTGTGTTCCATTCTGTGAGGTAGTGATAACAGTTCATACAAAATTTCAAGTGGTAAGGTCAGCCAGGGTATAGGAAGCCCTCCTTATCCTCCCCAAACGGTTATTCCAGATTACAGTGATGGTCCCTTTAAACCACCAGATGCATATATATTGGGGTAAAATATAAATGGTGCCTCCCATAGTGTAGTATATTTAAAAAGCAAGGTTGCCGTGACGTAACGCGCAGGGAGTCCTGGAGATGGCACAGACTGGAAGTGACCTGCGAGGCACTCAAGTACACTTGCGCTTTAATGATATATATATCAAGAGATCTATCTATTTTCTCTCTCAACATATTTATGGTATTGTTGTTTTCACTGTATTCTTAGCCTTTAAAGTGTTTCTAAACCCAGGACCCTGCATTCACTATATCTGGTCTCCCACGTCTTTTCTCATCGGCAGTATATAGCAGTCTTGTGACTTCTGTCCATGTCCAACTGAGCACTGGTTAAAGCCTGTAGGAGGCATTTTCATTCTCTTACTGCATATACAGACTGATTTTACTATTGTGGGTTTAGTAACACTTTAAGGACTATAGTTGAAATCTAATTTTAAAAATCTGTACGTTTACATTTTTCAATAGGGAACTGCGGTGTTCTGGTACAATCTCTTTGAAAGTGGAGAAGGAGATTATAGTACAAGACATGCAGCCTGTCCTGTATTAGTTGGAAATAAATGGGGTGAGTATGAACATCGTGCTAATGTGTGTTGTCCTGCAGCCTGCTTAGCATATTCAGACTAGGATATTATATGCTGCCCTGTCTGCATTGAATCAATGGGCATAAAGTGTTTTTTTTTACACTGCAGTCTGTGGGTTACCTACCACAAACTGCAAGTCAAAAGCAGATGGAAAAGATAAAGAAACAGGGCTGGTATTGTGGTCTTGTATTGGCTTCTTGTCTGCCACTTGGGGTGTGTGTGTGTGTGTATTTAGTTTTTTTTAATGGCAGTACGTAAAGCACTCTGCCTCACGCATAAGTGTATTCAAGGAAATGCCCCCCAATATCTATGCAAAAAACTAAAAGCTCACAACCCCAATCGCGTTCTGCGATCTACCAACCAAAATCTACTCCAGCTACCCAAACATAGATACAAGTCCAAAGGTGAACGTAGATTTGCAGTCCAAGGACCCAGATTATGGAATGCTCTACCAACCAGCATTTGGTTGGAGGTGAACCACCTGGCCTTCAGAAGAAAAATCAAAACCCATCTCTTCCGAGACTCTTAAGGAATGGATACCAAGCGCCCAGAGGCGATTCAGTTCGCATGTGTTGCGCTATATAAGTTTCTCACTCACTCAAAGCAGTTATGGCCAATGGCACAAAAAAGGTCAGATATTTGAGCTGCTTGCTGTGGGGGCACCTGACAGGAGGGAGGAACCAGGAGCGCTGGCATGGGACCTGACACAGAGCAGGCAAGTAATACAATGTTAATGGTTATCTGGCTCCCAGTTCCTGAGTGAGCATAACCACATTGGTGTATGAATTAAGTTGACAAGACCTTATCTTTTTAATGTAGCGCCAACACAAAGCAAAGAAAAGAGGGTAAATATAAATCTTAAGACTTTAAATTTAACTTGGTGGATAATGTGGGTGGAGAGGTTACCTAGCCGGCAGACACACAGATAAGTACACTCGGATTGTATGCTTATGCACCACTCTACAATACCAATGTTATTTGCTAGCAAACAATAGTGTTTTGGTACACGATTCCAGCTTGGCTAATAATCCAACCCCATCACCCAAATTCTGTAAGCTATTTCATTGAAGGAACTCACTGACGTAATGAACACCTTTCAACTCTGCTGGACTTGGTAGGATTGGGTTAGCCACATAAATACTATATGGGTATACTATTTTTATTTATTTTTTTGCTCTAAACAAAATGCAGCTAAAACAAAATTTTTCTTTTTGCAGTATCCAATAAATGGATCCATGAGCGGGGTCAAGAGTTTCGAAGGCCGTGTCGCTTATCTGAATTGGCATGATCCACACCTACATTCTGTGAAAACACATCTCAGCCACAAAGCTTTACAGACTGTGCTTTGCCCAGTTTGCTAGCAAAGAACTCTAATGCCATAATCCCAGAATACTGGGGAGAATCACTTGTGGAGGACATGATCCAATATTTGTTTTAAATTACTAATACAGGTGAACATCTACAGAGTTACAAGTGTGCATTGTTTGAAGCCAATGGATATACCAAGTCTACAAAGATCTAAAGCAAAGGAGGTTTGAGATGCATCTGCCTAACCTTTTATTGCTTTGGAGACTTCAAAAGATTTCATTGCCCACCTTTGGTGCAGGGTTCGTTTGTCGCTTTTTGCCTTCTAAGATGTCCGGACTGACTTTTTTTTCCTTGTTTTGTTGGTGACAGTTTATTTTTTTTTCTCTTTTATTTATATAATCCTTTTGTTTATTGATCTGATATTTTTAGAAAAACCATTTGCAAGATTGAGCCAAAGAGCCTATTGAGTATTTCTTTTGAATATGAAATGTTTGGGAGAGTTGTCCCTGATTATCTGAAAAGTGAAATTGGTGATTACAGTACATTTTGCAGTGCATAGGAAAAGAAACTTAATAGGCTTTGGAATCTGCTTAAAGTATTTTTTCTACCATAAAATCCTACCTAGTAAAGCCTGTTGTTCTTAAGGTGGACGCTTAGAACTTATCGCTTAAAATGTGGTAACCTGGAATTGTGCTTCTCTGACAGGCAGACACTGGCTTTGAGAGGGTACTAACTGGGGATCTCAATGGTAGACCTATGCCAGCATAGCGCTCTAGGACTGTGAGAGTCATGTCGGTATCCCTTGTGTATACAATTATTTGGGACCCTGTGTGTCAGCTTGGCCTTTGGTCTGATGCTTAAATACTTTCTCAGTATAACATGTTAATATAGCAACCCGTGTGTCAATTTAACCATTGGTTTAATACACAATAATTTTGCAGTCTTCAGTGCTCAGCATTATAAATACTGCCGCCTGTAGACCCAAAAAAGGGTTTCTGAAGCCCACTTGGTGTTCAATACAATGTGTTGAGTAAACTGAAGTGTGTTTTTTTTTTTAACCCTGGGTAGCATGATTTATAGAATGCCATTTTATTTAAATAAAAAAAAATCTGATCCTACACTGTGCAGGGTATGAACCTATGGCCAAATATATATATTTTTTTTTTATTCAGCCTACAGGCTGAATAAAAGAAATGTAACAGATGCCTCCATCCACATTAACAGCGTGGATAGACCAATCCCCCTTGCTGGGCTGTTGTATTTAGATGGTGCCTGTCGGCTAAACACCAGCTGCAGTTGTAATATTCTGACAGTTTTTTTTTTTTCTCTCAGGATCCATCAATTTTCAGTCAAAGTATGGTGGGAGGGGGCCAACAGGAACACTTTAGCATCACACCAGCATTTGTGAATGTGTGCTTGGTCCAGGTATCTATAAAGTGAATTGTAGCATGGTGTTCTGACTCATTGAGGTTATCAACTGGCCCTACTACCTCCATGGGCTCTTAAGAAAATACATATGTATTAGCATTTTGTATATATTTTTTAAAGATGTCAAGTTGGCACATTTTGAAATTGTGTTTAAAGTGACAGCCATAAAGCAGCAGTGCACAACTACATCTGTAACAGCTACTTGGCGATGTCCACATGAGCCCAGCCTTATATGGTGTACAGAGATGAGCTCTACAAGCAATATACCCAGTCTGCCCATGTGGTTGTCTGGTTTTACCAGAATTTTTCCTTTTTTAAGCTTTTTTTAAACATACAGTATATGCCCCTTCAGTAAAGGGCATGAGGTCAGCACACCAGGGGAACAGGCTGGAGCTTCCGTTGTAGATCAGCACATGTGTGGTCTTTCATGCTGATTTAAATGTGAAAGATTTCAGCACTTTGAAAGGTCATTTCCCATCTCTAAATACCAGCATGATTGGCACTGAGCTCTTAAATACTACTTTTTAGATGTCTTACCTGGTCACCTGATACAAGGCTAAATTTGGAGTGGGATGAGACCCCCCCATCGTTTACAAAATATTATTTTAAAACAAGTTTGGCAAATCCAACTGATATTCATGCATTTCCACTGGCCATAAATTATCTCCATTGCCTGCTGCTCTGGAACTGGGTAGATTGATTCACTCATGTGTGCAATATTTTAGAAACAAATTAACCATTCCAGTGTCTTTGGAAAACAATGTGCCATGTGTTTAAAAGCCAGCCATACACTCAGTGCATTATGCTCCCCTGCCACAGAGTCTTTGTGTCAAATGAAATAGAATGGTGTGCCTTTTTTTGTTCTATATTTATAAAGTAGCCTCAAGAAGAAAAATACTGTGTGAGGGTGGCTGCTGTTGTGGTGGAATTTTAGTCTCCCCCCTACTTTTGTTTGATGAATAACATTTAAGATTTAACTTGGCACTATCCTGCATGTAGTGAAAATGCATTCCACTGCCTATGTCAAATCTGATGTTAAAAACTCTGCCTCTAAGGCGCTTCATTTGATTACATTTTTCATTGGTACTGGGGCCTGGCTTTCCCTGACCTGATGTTTTTATGAAAGGTCATCCCGCTATCCAGTACAAGAACACTTACTAATTGTGACAGCAGTGGGCAAGGCTTTGCGATGAGGTCAGAGATATTTAGGCCCTAGTAGCAAAGTGAAACTAAGTCAGAAGGGGGCACAAAGGCTTTCCTGGCTAATAAAGATATGAGGCCTATTGCAGTGTCCGATCTTTGGAGAGATAGATTTTAAGAACCTTTGGGGGCCCCAAGTCTTTTGGATTTGGGTAGTAGTGATGTGCTTTCTTTTTCCTTCCTTACCCCCTTCCTTCAGAAATCTCCTGGCTGTGAAGTTTGGGTCCTGGCATTCTTTTCCCTCCTGTGAGCTATTGTGACCAACTGGCCAAAATTGTCTGCCTTCATAGATGTCTGTCTGGGTTTTTGAGACAATTTGCTTGCAAAGCATGCCATGGCTTCATCTTTGCACCTAAATATCTCTGAATCCAGATCCCAGTGATAAGTACAATGCATTCACCACCCTCGTCGGGGTGTTTTTTAACAATACAAAAGTATCGCCTGTATCCTGCTAACTGTCCCCTAACTTGGTTTAGTTACCAGATTTTGTCCTCTACTGTATGACAAGTCAGTGCCTTAGCTTCCCATGTGTATGGCCATGAAATGGTTGTAAGAGTCCTACATAAACAAAACCTATATTTTTGTACCCTTGATTCTTTCAAACATGCCCTTTTAAAACGTGTCCTTTTTATCACATTGTGTGCTCCACAATCTACATAAATCCAGTTGGATAGGTACAATTATGTTCCTAAAATTCTGTGAACTTTTTTTTTTTTTTTTGTATTTCAAAATCTATTTTTGTGGCAACAAATGACCTATTTATAACCCTTTTTAGATGACCTTTTTGTATTTTGTTTTTGAGGGATTTGGGATGTGAAGTGTTCTGTGTTTAGACAATGGTGTAAAAACTGTTTGGAGTTGTCTTTCTGTTCAGATGGCAATCTTTGTATTGACATGCACTGCATCCTGCCCCTAATTACATTTCTATGAAAAATTAGAATGTGTCTTTGTGTGTTCTTCTTTTCTTTTTTTTTTTATAAATGGCTTGTTTCCAAATGAAGATGTTATCCACTCTGTTTTTTTTTTTTATGTATTTATAAAGCTGTAAATGTGACTTTCACCAAACATTCACTGGTGAAGAAAAAATCCCTGTAGTACAAAAAACATGAACCTGAAAGATACTGGTGGCGAGAATGTTGGCTAAATGTTAGATTCACTGCTTTGTAACTATGCCTTATATGTATCGCTGCATGCACATTTTGTTTTAAAAGGTCAGTATATTGATGGTGTATCACAAATTACGTTTTTTTTTTTTTTTTTTTTTAATCTTACAGTGCCTTGAAAAAGTATTCATACCCTTTGAAATGTTGTCATGTTGCAACCAAAAGCAGTAAATGGGTTTTATGTGATGGACCAACACAGAGTAGTGGCACATGATTAGTTCCACTAGATGTTGGGGTGGGGGGGGGGGGATCGGAGTAAAGGACTGAATACAAATGCACAAGACACTTTTTTTCAATTTGTTTTTACAAATATCTGAAATCATTTTCTTTCCACTTCACAATTTTTATGTTGGTCTATCACATAAAATCCCAATAAAATACATTTTTTGTTTTTGGCAACATTTGGAAAATTTCAAGGGATATGAATACTTTTTGAAGGCACTTATATCTAGGACATTGGCCCTGATTCACCCAGCTGCAGTCACCTGCTACTGGTTAAACGTGCTTTCCATTATATGCTAACACAGCTCAACAAAGCATGCCCAGTAACCTTTATTCCAACAAATAGTGCTATAAAGGACAAAAGGAGTCCTGATTAACAGCAGATCGAATGAAGATGTGGTAATCTCTGAGATGCTGTAGTAATACATTTCACTATCTTTCTATAGACCTTTGTCCTCTGAGTCCTCTCTCCGAATAAAATGTCATAGCATTTATATATTTATATTTTTACAGAACCACAGCAACATGTTGTAGACTGCTCCACGTTTTCTCTATCCAAGAGTGCAGTTTTTAGGGATATCTGAATATCAGTATTAAAAATGTGTTCTGTATCAAACCATATATTGTGATCCTCATCCTATCTGCAGTTCATCCAGAAAATATTCACAGCACTTCACTTTTTTTCCACATTTTATGTTACACCTTTATTTCAAAATGGATTAAATTATTTTCCTCCAAATTCTACAATCAGTACACCATAATGGCAGCGTGAAAGAAGTTTGTTTGAAATATTTGCAAAAAATCACATGTATATACAGTAAGTATTCACAGCCTTTGCCATGACACTCAAAATTGAGCTCGCGTGCATCCTTTTTTCACTGAGATCATCTTTGAGATGTTTCTACTACTTGATTGGAGTCCACCTGTGGTAAATTAAAGGGTCACTAAGGGATTTTTTTTTTTTAAGCTAAATGGCTTCCTTTACCTTACTGCGATCCTGGTTTCATCTCCTCATTGTTCATTTTTGCTTTGAAGTTGCTGTAATCCTTCTCTGATCTCCACACTTCCTGCTTGTCTGTTTCCTTATGAAAAAACTCATGGGAGCTTCTCTCTGTGGTCTCTATGATTACTGTGTGTCTAAAACCCCTCAGAACCAATCGGTTTCATTTTAAAAACAAACACTGCCCTGTATTGGCTCTATGTCTCTGTACTTCACAGAAACATGAAACTAGATGAAAAACGAAACTGCAGGCACATTATATGATTGCTTTGTATCTATTTTTAATATTTTTTTTAAAAGGAATCAGTTAACTATTACAGTGGGGAAAATAAGTATTTGAATACCCTGCTATTTTGCAAGTTCTCCCACTTGGAAATCATGGAGGGGTCTGAAATTGTCATCGTAGGTGCATGTCCACTGTGAGAGACATAATCAAAAAAAAAAATCCAGAAATCACAATGTATGATTTTTTTAACTATTTATTTGTATGATACAGCTGCAAATAAGTATTTGAACACCTGAGAAAATGAATGTTAATATTTGGTACAGTAGCCTTTGTTTGCAATTACAGAGGTCAAACGTTTCTTGTAGTTTTTCACCAGGTTTGCACACACTGGAGGAGGGATTTTGGCCCACTCCTCCACACAGATCTTCTCTAGATCAGTCAGGTTTCTGGGCTGTCGCTGAGAAACACGGAGTTTGAGCTCCCTCCAAAGATTCTCTATTGGGTTTAGGTCTGGAGACTGGCTAGGCCACGCCAGAACCTTAATATGCTTCTTACAGAGCCACTCCTTGGTTATCCTGGCTGTGTGCTTCGGGTCATTGTCATGTTGGAAGACCCAGCCTCGACCCATCTTCAAAGCTCTAACTGAGGGAAGGAGGTTGTTGCCCAAAATCTCGCAATACATGGCCCCCGGTCATCCTCTCCTTAATACAGTGCAGTCGCCCTGTCCCATGTGCAGAAAAACACCCCCAAAGCATGATGCTACCACCCCCATGCTTCACAGTAGGGATGGTGTTCTTGGGATGGTACTCATCATTCTTCTTCCTCCAAACACGGTTAGTGGAATTATGACCAAAAAGTTCTATTTTGGTCTCATCTGACCACATGACTTTCTCCCATGACTCCTCTGGATCATCCAAATGGTCATTGGCAAACTTAAGACGGGCCTTGACATGTGCTGGTTTAAGCAGGGGAACATTCCGTGCCATGCATGATTTCAAACCATGACGTCTTAGTGTATTACCAACAGTAACCTTGGAAACGGTGGTCCCAGCTCTTTTCAGGTCATTGACCAGCTCCTCCCGTGTAGTCCTGGGCTGATTTCTCACCTTTCTTAGGATCATTGAGACCCCACGAGGTGAGATTTTGCATGGAGCCCCAGTCCGAGGGAGATTGACAGTCATGTTCAGCTTCTTCCATTTTCTAATGATTGCTCCAACAGTGGACCTTTTTTCACCAAGCTGCTTGGCAATTTCCCCGTAGCCCTTTCCAGCCTCGTGGAGGTGTACAATTTTGTCTCTAGTGTCTTTGGACAGCTCTTTGGTCTTGGCCATGTTAGTAGTTGGATTCTTACTGATTGTATGGGGTGGACAGGTGTCTTTATGCAGCTAATGACCTCAAACAGGTGCATCTAATTTAGGATAATAAATGGAGTGGAGGTGGACATTTTAAAGGCAGACTAACAGGTCTTTGAGGCTCAGAATTCTAGCTGATAGACAGGTGTTCAAATAGTTATTTGCAGCTGTATCATACAAATAAATAGTTTAAAAATTCATAAATTGTGATTTCTGGAATTTTTTTTTTTGATTATGTCTCTCACAGTGGACATGCACCTACGGTGACAATTTCAGACCCCTCCATGATTTCCAAGTGGGAGAACTTGCAAAATAGCAGGGTGTTCAAATACTTATTTCCCCCACTGTAGGTCTACCCTGTAAACTGTCATTTTAGCAAAAAAAAAATTTTCCTTTAAGTTGATTGGACATGATTTGGAAAGGCACCCACCTGTCTACATAATGTCCCACAGTGAACAGTGCATGTCAGAGCCATAAAGTCCAAGGAATTGTCTGTTGACCTCCCAGGGACAGGATTGTATTAAGGCACAGATCTGGGAAAGGGTACATAAAAATATCTGCAGCATTGAAGGTCCCAATGAGCACAGTAGCCTCCATGATCTGTAAATGGAAGAAGTTTGTAACTACCAGGAATCTTCCTAGAGTGGCCCACCCGGCCAAACTGAGCGATCAGGGGGAGAATGGCCTTTAATCAGGGAGGTAACCAAGAACTCGATGGTCACTCTGACAGTGCTCCAGTGTTTCTCTGTGGAGAGAGGAGATCCTTCCAGAAGAACAAACCTCTCTGCAGCCCTCCACCAATCAGGCCGGTATAATGGAGTTGAAGCCATTTCTCAGTAAAAGGCTCATGGCAGCCCACCTGGAGTTTGCCAAAAGGCACCTGAAGGAAACAGGCACCACTCGTCACCTGGCCAATACCATCCCTACAGTGAGACATGGGGGGGTGGCAGCATCATGCTGTGGGGATGTTTTTCAGCAGCAGGAACTAGGAGTCTGGATTGAGGGAAAGATGAATACAGCAATGTACAGAGACCACCTGAATGAAAACCTGCTCTGGACCTCAGACTGGGGCTAAGGTTCATTTTCAACAGGACAATAACCCTAAGCACACAGCCAAGATAACAAAGGTGTGGCTATGGGACAACTTTGTGAATGTCCTTGCATGGCCCAGACTTGAACCCGATTGGACATCTCTGGAGAGATCTGAAAATGTCTGTGCACTGATGCTCCCTGTCTAACCTGATGGAGCTTGAGAGGTCCTGCATGGGAGAAACTGCCCACAAATGGGTGTGCCAAGCTTTTAGCATCGCACTCAGACTTGAGGCTGTAATTTGGTGCCAAAGGTCCTTCAACAAAGTATTGAGCAAAGGCTGTAAATACTTATGATCATGTGAATTTTTTTTCTCAAATACATCTGCAAAGATTTCAAACTTCTTTCACGTTTGTCAATATGGGGTATTGTTTTTGTATAATTTTGAGGAAAATAATAAATGTAATCAATGTTGGAATAAAGCTGTAACACAACAAAATGTGGAAAAAGTGAAGCACTGTGAATACTGTATGTCTAGCATTTATCACTTCGGCATGGCTACATAACCATTTGCCTGCCCAGCTAACCTGGTAACGACTTTCCACCATGTTGAATTTCTCTTGGATCTGTGTCTGGACAGTTATATACTGATAAGGACCACTTGCTGATTTTCCTGACTCTCTGCTACTTGCTTCCATTTCTGGGTTCAGCTGCCAGCTTTACACTGGATTGAGGATCTTGTGAGTGTACATAGGGCCATTGTCTTGAGTAATTTGGACAGTGTATAATCCCCAATCGTTAAATTACTAGGTATGATGCCCGGTGGGTGTGGAGAGGCGAGTCCTTGATCATCCATGGCCGAATGCTGCTGTGCAAAATGTAAGCACGCTGTTTTCCTGGAAGCCCAGGTTCTGGATCTGGGAAAGCAACTGTCAGCACTGAGAACACCCTCTATACTAATGCCCAGTACACACGACCCGATTATCGGACGAATGATCGTCCATTTTTTTTTGTATGCTAATCTCACGTTGAATCTGATAAATATACTAAAGTCACGAAAATTCTCGCACGGCAGAATAAAAAATCGGAAGTGATGTCATGTGTTGTAATGCATTTGTATTGCATTTTCGAACGACAGCTGTACTGATTAACCAAAAATCTAACGATCTGGCATCGTACGAAAAAAAATTTTGTGCATGTCCGATAGAATAAAATCGGATGAACTGTCCTGATCGGCTCTCGGAAGCGATGTACCAACGATCCGATTATCGTACGATCATTTCGAAAGCGCCATTTTCCGTACGATTTTCGGATCGTGTGTACGGGGCATAAAGGAGATCTGGGAACGTATCTGACAGGAGTCGGCACAGAGGTGGGTGGAGACAGAGGTGCAGGCACTATAAAATAGTAGCTGGGTGACAGGAAGGGTACAGGAGGATGTGCCAGGGAGGCTGATCCAGGGCTGGAGCATCCCAATAAGTACGCTCCATTGTGTGTCAGAGACCAGCACTGCAGTAACTAAGGGACTAGCTGCCATTGAGAGTGGGGGAGGGGGGTAGAGCGAAGGGTAAGGAAAGACAGATTCTGGCGGTAGGGGACTTGATTCTTAGGACAGAGAGGGTGGACAGATTACTGGGAGGGACTGTAGAAGACCCAGCTGTCACAGTGCATGTTGGCACCAAGGACAAAGTCAGAGACAGATGGAGTGACCTAAAGAATGATTTTAGAGACTTGGTGGCTAAATTGAGGAAAGGGACCTCCAAGGTAGTTGTAACGGTCAACACCGCTTACGAACTTCCATCCACCCAACACAGCTTGCGACACTCCACAATCCGGCAGACACGACCCATTCCATTCCCCAGAGTAAAAACGAGACGCGGCTACGTTCTCTCTGGTTTAAAAATCTATCAACCCTTTATTGGTATCTTTCCAGCTCTTTTATACAGTAAAAGATGTTACAGCCAATCACAGGACAATGCCATCTCCACCCCCCTTCACACCATGGGGGGCTTCAATCACACTCTAAAAGGCATTCAGGTAAGCTAACCATGTTGGCCGGTCGGCACCGCATCTTTATCACACAATGGCAGTGAGAGTGGGTGTAATCCACACCTTCAGGTATTTCAATAGCATTTTATACAAAGGTATGACTCACTCTGGTCTTGTAGACCTGAATTAACACCTTTCAAAAGCATGTGTCCACACATTGAAGAGCCAACCTCACTTAACGTTTCAATAGCCTATTATACAAAAGGTATGACTCACTGGCTGACCTGGTCATGTCATCATGACTCCTTGTGATATCTCAGTCCTGCAATATGAAGTATTATTAATGTCCCTTATTAATGTCTTCTGTAACATATGAATTATGATTCTTTGTCACCCTATGGCCCTAGTGGACATAAGGTGACCCTAGACATAGGAGAATCTCGGTCTGTCATGGTGCATTCCGTTACATCTCTCCCCTTTCGGTGGGAGACTGACACAGGAGGGAACCCCAAACGGGTTGACTCCGAAGTCAGTCAGTAGTTCCAGTCCTCCAATGCTGGCATCCATACTGTACCCCAAATAAATGGCTCCAAACTGAGCATTACTCACCCCGCCAACCTCTGCCTCTCTCAGAGAACACGCCTGCCGCTGGGGAGGGGCCTGGACTGGCCCTTCTCCCTGGAGTCCTTTCAGCCACTGGAGAGAAGGCAGGGTGGCTGGGCTCAGTCCATCATGCTGTTGGGGGTCTGGGCCAACTGCCCCCACTTCCTGAGGTATACCAGTGGAGACTGCAGTCCCATCCACTGGTGCCAGGGGAAAACCCCCTGATGCTTGCAAAGCAAAGCCGACATCCTCCTGTCCCAGTCCTGTACCATCTTCTGGGGTTGTGTCAGTGGAGACTACAGTCCCATCCAATACCACAGGGACCCCCTCTTCTGATAGTTGGGAGCAGAGGCCCATGACACTCTGCTCTGTTGCCAGCTCTTCCGCTGGGTTGCTGTGAGTGGAGACCACAGTCCCATCCACCACCACAGGAACTCCCTCTCCTGCTAGTTGGGAGCAGAGACCTGGGGCACTCTGCTCCGTTGCCAGCTCCTCCGCTGGGCATGCACAATCCACAACATCCTCTGAACAGTCCAGACATTCTGTAATCTGTGGCTGGGGAGTGATCGCCACCTTCTCACCCTGAGCCTCTGGAACTGCCACAAGGGTGGGGCAGAGGTCTTGAACCCTCTGTCCGGTGACCAGTGCTTCAGATGGGAGTAAAAGCTTTACAACCTCAGCTTGTTGCTGGAGAGAGGAGCCAACCGCCCCGGCTCCCTGGAACTCCACACCATCCGCTTCGGCTTTAGAGATGGCAATCTCCATATTTTCCACTGCTGATTCATCAGCCAGGATTTCACAGTTGTCATCTGACCTTTTCTCATAGTCGCAGGCAACGGGAGCCCTACCCTGGTGCTGAGCCGAGTCTAGCAGCTGTATGTAGGCGATCTCCAGCTCCCATTCTCGAATGGCCAGAAATTCCAAATCTTCCTGTAACCAGTGCCCTTCCGGGATATTCAATTTTCCCTCTCTGTGCTCTATTATGTCCTCCAGGCGCCACTCCCGATCATCCCCGAAGTCCGGATCCGTGGACATCCTCCAATACAACAATCCCGGGCCATCATACTCATAGCCTTCTGTGGGACTGTCATCCGCTGACCATGGGCACTCTTGGGCTACATACCACCGGAGGGCTCTGTAGCTCTCGTCCAGCTGCATCTCTGCCCGGATCAGCCGGTTTAACTCCGCTATCCACTCCTGCTTCGGTTGTTCCCCCAACAACGGCATTCGTACGTCATACTGCGGCCAGTACCTTTCATAGAAGGAGGGAGGACCTTTCCCTGGTGTTGCTGCTCAAGAGCTAGCGCTTCCTTCCAGAGTTGGCAACAAATCACATCCGACCATCCCAGCAGGACCTCCTCTGATACTGGTCCTCTGTGCTGTATCCGCATCTCTTGTAACCTTCTTTGGAATTCCTCCTCCATGGAGACTGGTGTCTGCATTGTCTTGTGCCCTTGTAGCTGTTTTTCTGAAGATGGAATCATCCCACCGCTGCCACCAATGTAACGGTCAACACCGCTTACGAACTTCCATCCACCCAACACAGCTTGCGACACTCCACAATCCGGCAGACACGACCCATTCCATTCCCCAGAGTAAAAACGAGACGCAGCTACGTTCTCTCTGGTTTAAAAATCTATCAACCCTTTATTGGTATCTTTCCAGCTCTTTTATACAGTAAAAGATGTTACAGCCAATCACAGGACAATGCCATCTCCACCCCCCTTCACACCATGGGGGGCTTCAATCACACTCTAAAAGGCATTCAGGTAAGCTAACCATGTTGGCCGGTCGGCACCGCATCTTTATCACACAATGGCAGTGAGAGTGGGTGTAATCCACACCTTCAGGTATTTCAATAGCATTTTATACAAAGGTATGACTCACTCTGGTCTTGTAGACCTGAATTAACACCTTTCAAAAGCATGTGTCCACACATTGAAGAGCCAACCTCACTTAACGTTTCAATAGCCTATTATACAAAAGGTATGACTCACTGGCTGACCTGGTCATGTCATCATGACTCCTTGTGATATCTCAGTCCTGCAATATGAAGTATTATTAATGTCCCTTATTAATGTCTTCTGTAACATATGAATTATGATTCTTTGTCACCCTATGGCCCTAGTGGACATAAGGTGACCCTAGACATAGGAGAATCTCGGTCTGTCATGGTGCATTCCGTTACAGTAGTATTCTCAGGAATACTACTGGAACACCGAGCTACACCAGAAAGGGAGATTACGGAAGTAAAGTGGCTGAGGAGCTGGTGTAGTAAGGAGGGGTTTGGGATCCTGGAGCACTGGACTGACTTCTCAGTCAATAACCAGAACTATAGAAGGGACAGCCTGCACCTAAATGAGGAGGGTGCAGATCAGCCGGGAATGAAGCTGGCCAAAAAGTTAGAGGGAGTTTTTAAACTGGGGGGAGGGTCCAGAGGTAGAGAGGTCAGTTCAGAACACATTCCAGAGGGTAGTATTGGGGGCATTAGTGGTAGGGTAACCAAAGCACATAAACCCAATGTAAGTACAGTAGCAAGTCCTAGTTGCAATATCGGAACACCCAATAAGAGGATAATATGCGACCGGTCTAAACTACGTGGCATGTTTACCAATGCCAGGAGCCTGGCGGACAAGATGGGTGAACTAGAGATACTGTTGTACGAGGAGGATTTAGATTTTGTGGGAATTTCAGAGACCTGGTTCAACAGCTCTCATGATTGGCTGGCAACTATTCAAGGGTGTACCATTTATTGCAAGGATAGAAAGGGTAAAAAAGGGGGAGGGGTATGTCTATGTATCAAGAATAATGTACAAGTGAATGTGAGAGATGACATCACTAAGGGAGGAGGTGGAATCCTTATGGGTAGAGCTCCAAAGGGACGAAACTAAAATACTGGACAAAAATAATACTGGGAGTATGCTATAGGCCCCCTACCCTGAGGGAGAGACAAATTTCTCACAATTTGGATTAGCAGCATGGATGGGACGTGTTCTCATAATGGGGGATCTTAATTATCTAGACATAGACTGGGTGAAGGGAACTACGCATTCATCTAAGGCTCGCCGGTTCCTAAATGTCTTGCAGGACAATTTTTTGGGTCAGATGGTAGACACACCAACTAGAAATAAAGTGTTACTAGATCTACTGATTGCCAACAATACTGACCTGATCACGGATGTGGAAATACAGGGAAATTTAGATAACAGCGATCACAGGTCCATTGGCTTCAGTATAAATCACACACATAGAAAATGTAAGGGGAATACAAAGACACTGAATTTCAAAAGAGGCAACTTCCGTAGACTAGAAAGCATACATTGGGATAAAATCTTAGGAACAAAGAACACTGAGAGGAGGGGTCTGCTTTAGGAGCATATTAAATTAGGGCATTAGCCAATGCATCCCACTGGGTAATAAATTTAAAAGAGCAAACAAAAGTCATGGATGGCTTAACGCCAATGTAAAGATGCATATAAAAACAAAGGCGAAGGCCTTCAAAAAATACATGATTGAGGGATCATCAGCATTCAAACTTTATAAATCGTGCAACACGAAATGTAAGGGTGCAATTAGGGTGGCTAAGATAGAACATGAAAGACACATAGTGGAGGAGAGCAACAAAAATCCAAGAATCTAAACAGTAAAAAAGGGAGGACAGACCATATTGGCCCCATAAAGAACGAGGACCGACATCTGGTTACAAAGGATGGGGAGAGGGCGAAAGTATTGAATTTATTCTTCTCCTCAGTATTCACAAGGGAATTGGGGGGGCTTCAGTAACAAAAACTGCAGTGTCTATCCTCATGACTCATCACAGGAAGCACCTTCATGGTTAAGAGGGCAGAATTGAAATTGGGTTTGGGAAAACTTAATTTTAGTAAATTCAAGTAATTGCCAGACCATTGTTCCTAATTTTTACTGACAGTCTACTGACTGGAATGGTACCAGCTGATTGGAGAAAAGCCAATGGAGCACCAATATTAAAAAAGGGCCCAAAATACATCCCTGGAAATTACGGACCAGTTAGCCTAACATCAATAGTATGTAAGCTCTTGGAGGGGATGATAAGAAAGTATATACAGATGTGTTTGGCCATAACTTCCCTGTCTTCCTTAAACATGTCAGGGAGGACCTTCTCAGGTGGCAGTCGAGCCATTTTTCTTGGTTTGGCCGTGCGGCCATTATCAAGATGACCATCCTTCCCAGATTGCTTTACCTGTTACATGCACTCCCGGTACAGATTCCAGCTTCCTTTTTGTAGCCCTTAGGTCTATTGTTTTGAGGTTCCTATGGAACTTACAAACGCCTAGAGTTCGGTTCTCTCGCTTGATGAAACCGAAGGAGCTGGGTGGCATGGGTATCCCAGACTTTAAAGCATACTACCAAGCTACCCATCTGACTAGAATTGTCGATTGGCACTGTCATAGTGCAGCAAAGGAATGGGTTTCTCTGGAGGATGCCCTTTGCCCAATCCCTCTGAAATTTTCCTTGTGGATTCCATGGGGTAGTTGCCCATCTTTTATGAAGCATCATCCCCTTACTGGTAACACACTAGAGATCTTCCACAACTTAACTAAGACCCCTGACTTTGCCTCACAACCTGATCCCCTGACTCTGTTAAAAGACAATCCTGACTTTGTACCTGGCTTGGGCAATCTCCACTTTCAATCCAAGAATAAATCAGATCTCCTGTTGGTGGGTAATTGTTTCAACGCTGGCGTGATAAGACTGGGCAACGCTCAAGGCTGGGGAAGATATTCCCCATTTGGCCTTCTGGGCATACTTTTAACTCTGCAGTTATTTAGGGAGCTAGGCAGTTAAAAGTAAACTCTCTAGACCCCCCACGGCTTTGGAGTCAATTTGTCGATCTGGTGCTCCATGTGTTAGGACCACATCCATGACATATTCTTGGTTGCAAAACCTACATTTTATAAGGCGCTGGATAAGGCGAGATGGGTGGAGGAGCTTCAGATGGAGATAACAACCAAACAATGGAGGTATGCGTGTATACTGACTCACAAATGTTCAATAAGCACAAAAATACAAGAAACGGCTTATAAACTAGTAACTCATTGGTACAATACTCCAGCCAAAAATGCATAAATGGAATGCGCAGATCCCAGAGTCTTGTGGGAGGTGTCATGTGGGAAAAGGCACTTTGCTTCACATTTGGTGGCAATGTCCACTTATAGCACAGTTCTGGGACAAGGTGAAGGTTCTAATTAAGCAAATCACAGACACTGAAATTACCCTAGATGCAGCGGCGTGTTTACTTTAGGTCACCACTGTCTCCTTGAGGAGGTTTAAAAACTCCTTGACGAGGCATTTGTTGAATGCCGCAAGGTCCCTAATGCCGCTTTACGGATGGTGTGGAGAAATTTCATAGCATGTGGCAGCCATGGGTGATCTTCAGGTACTCATCCGCATATACAGACATTGTATCCCAATCACCGCTTACGACTGTATAACTGAGATCAGGGAGGGGGCTCTTTACCCCCTCCTCTTGATAACTAATTTTGTGATTTCCTTTGTGCATCTACAGCTGGTCATTTACTGCCAACTTCTATTTCCTCTAGTTTTCTGTCTTGGGTCTTGACCCTTCATCCCTTTTATACTTACCTACATACTTTACTCATTACACTTCAGACTTCAGATAGGTTTGCAACTGCTTGCTATAATTGAAGTTTATCACTCCTCAATGTATTCCCGAAGGTCTAGCTAGACATAGGTGACTAGGGTCACCTATAATGATATAGGCTCGATCGGGTGTTTATTTCTTTTTAGGCCTGATCTTCTATAAGTTTTAGATCAATAGCCTTTCTGGATTGTTTTTGGACCCCCTGTTATCTTTTATTGTGATATACCTAATATGTTTATTATTGGATGGTGTGAGCAGTTGCATCTGTTTTTGCCTCAAGTTCGACTTTAATAAACTTGGAATGTTAATTAACCTTCTATGAGGTGGTGAGTTGCCATCTAGATAAAGGAAGGCCCGTAGATGTGGTGTATCTGAATTTTGCAAAAGCATTTGACACCGTTCCCCATAAATGTTTACTATACAAAATGAGATCCATTGGCATGGACCATAGGGTGAGCACATGGATTGAAAATTGGCTACAAGGGCGAGTTCAGAGGGTGGTGATAAATTTGGAGTACTCGGAATGGTCAGGGGTGGGTAGTGGGGTCCCCCGGGGGTTCTGTGCTGGGACCAATCCTGTTTACTTTGCTCATAGACGACCTGGAGGATGGGGTAAACAGTGCAATCTCTGTATTTGTGGATGATACTAAGCTAAGCAGGGCAATAACTTCTGTGCAGAATGTGGAAACCTTGTAAAAAGATCTGAACAAACGAGTGGGGTGGGCAACTACATGGCAAATGAGGTTCAATGTAGAAAAATGTAAAATAATGCATTTGGGTGACAAAAATATGAATGCAATCTATACACTAGGGGGTGAACCTCTTGGGGAATCTAGGATGGGAAAAGGACCTGGGGGTCCTAGTAGATGATAGGCTCAGCAATCGCATGCAATGCCAAGCTGCTGCTAAGAAAGCAAACAAAATATTGGCAAACGTTAAAAAGGGGATTAATTCTTCAAGACTCTGGTCCGGCCACACCTAGAGTATGCTGTCCAGTTCTGGGCACCAGTCCCCAGGAAGGATGTACTGGAAATGGAGTGAGTACAAAGAAGGACAACAAAGCTAAATAATGAGTCTGGACGATATTGGTTATGAAGCAAGCCCTGAACTTGTTCTCTCTGGAGAAGAGACAAAGAAAAAGAGCCGCTGCTCCAGGTGTATGCTGATAACCTGAGGTGGAATATCTGGTAGCGTGCCAACCCTGGCCCGTCTCCGTGGGAAACTTGTAAGAAAAGAAATGGCTGCACATCCAGGAATTTCCGATTTGCCCTTGATTGTTAAAAGTGATAACACCAAAAACACCAACATGAGGTCACGTAGACGCGTTTCACACAGACATCTTGTGCTTAATCATTACCCAATAATGGATTTCATCTATGTGTATGAAATAGGACATCTATATGTAACTTCTAAATGCTGTATGAATTGAATTTATCTTTTTGATTTATCATAGGTAGTGATACAATATCTCTGATGAAGATTGTATAATTATTACCATTTGAAACACGTTTGATGAATCGCCTTTTCTGTCACCACCAATTGATCTGAAGGTCTCTGAACCTTAGAGCGGACAGTGCGATTCGGCACTGCGTCGCTTAAACAGACAATTGCGCGGTCGTGCGATGTGGCTCCCAAACAAAATTGGTGTTTTTTTCCCACAAATAGAGCTTTCTTTTGGTGGTATTTGATAACCTCTGCGGTTTTTATTTTTTGCGCTATATACAAAAATAGAGTGACAATTTTGAAAAAAATTCAATATTTTTTACTTTTTGCTATAATAAATATCTCCCAAAAATATATATAAAAAAAATGTTTTCCTCAGTTTAGGCCTATACGTATTCTTCTACCTATTTTTGTTAAAAAAAATCGCAATAAGTGTTTATCAGTTGGTTTGCGCAAAATTTATAGCGTTTACAAAATAGGGGATAGTTTTATTGCATTTTTTTTCTTTTTTTTACTACTAATGGCGGCGATCAGCGTTTTTTTTTTTTTTTTCGTGACTGCGACATTATGGCCGACATTTCGGACAATTTTGACACATTTTTGGGACCATTGTCATTTTCACAGCAAAAAATGCTTTTAAAATGCATTGTTTATTGTTACATTTGCAGTTTGGGAGTTAACCACAAGGGGGCACTGAAGGGGTTATGTGTGACCTAATGTGTGTTTACAACTGTAGGGGGGGTGGCTGTAGGTGTGACATCATCGATTGTGTATCCCTATAAAAGGGATCACACGATCGATGACGCCGCCACAGTGAAGAACGGGGAAGCACGGAGCTTCGGACCGGGTCGTGAGAACGCGCCCGCGACCCACGGCTGGGCACTAGCACAGGACGTACCTGTATGTGCATGTGCCCAGCCGTGCCATTCTGCCGACGTATATGTGCAGGAGGCGGTCCTTAAGTGGTTAATATTTAATGTAATATGTTGGAATTTCAAATGATTTTTTTCCATGAATATTTTGTACAATAAATGAATTTTTTCATAATATTTCTCTAATTTTTGTTGCCCTAAAAATCCCACAATAGAGGCTTTTCATACTTCTTCACAATACAAGGGATGATGGCAACTACATGCCCAATCACACGAGTCATATTTTTCAGAGGCTAACATTCAGTCCCCTCCAAAAGCCTCTGTCACAATCGTCTTATCTCTGGAGTAAATACCCTTTTTAATGCATGCTAATATTCTTCTGGCTTTGGAAGCTACAGCTTGCCACTGCATGCTATTGCTCAGTCCATCTTCTACTAGGACCCTAGATCCTTCTTCATCCTGGAAGCCCCTAGAGATTCTCCCCCTAAAGTGTAACTTGCATTAATATTTTTACCCCCCAAGTGCATTACCTTACATTTACCAGTATTGAACTTCAGTTGCCATGGAGTAGCCCACTCAATTACTTTATTCAGGTCCTCTTGTAAAGTTTCTGTATCCTGCTGTGTTATTGCCCTGCATATATTTGTGTCATCAGCAAACACTGAGATCTAGCTATTTATCCCTTCCCCGATGTCATTTATAAATAAATTAAACAGAATTGGCCCAGGACAGAGCCCTGGGGTACCCCACTGACCACTCTAGACCATTCTAAATACAAATTATTAATCATGATCCTTTGGACAAGCCCCCGTAGACGGTGTTCTATCCAGGTACCTACCCTATGGTCCATAACTACAGACCCCAGCTTGTAGATTAGGTGTTTGTGGGGGGACTGTATCAAATGCTTTTGCAAAATCCAGATACACCACATCCACCTTTGTCCAGATGGGAGCTCACTTCCTCGTAGAATGTTAATAGGTTGGTTTGGAAAGAGTGACCTTTTGTTAACTCATGCTGATTACTGCTAATTATACCGTTTTTTCATCCGAAAATTCTTGGATATGGTGCCTTATCGTCCCCTCAAATAGTTTACAAACTTCTTACCTTAGACTGACAGGACTATAGTTCCCAGGAATAGATCTCTGTCCTTTTTTTGAATATTGGTACCATGTGGGCTTTTCGCCAATTGGCTGTTACCAATCCTGTCAGTAAGCTGTCCATGAAGATTAGGAATAGTGGTCTGGCTATAACCTGACTAAGTTCTTTAAGGACTCTCGGGTGTAAGCCATCTGGACATGGTGATTTATTTATGTTAAGGATTTAGAGAAGATCTGTAAAGAAGAGTGGACCAAAATCCCTCCTTAGATGTGTGTAAACCTGGACACCAACTACAAGAAACGTCTTACCTCTTTGCTTGCCAACAAGGATTTTGCCAGCATGTACTAAGTAATGTTTTGCTTGGGGATCCTTATTTTGCTCACTGAACTGCAACATTATAGCATTTGTTTTTTGTATTATTTTCTGGATTTTTGGTCAATATTCTGTCTATCATTTAAAATTATAGACCCTTAATTTCTTTGGTGGGTAAACTTACAAAATCTGCAGGGGATCAAATAATTATATTTCCCCACTGTAAGTCCCTGACTGGGAACAAGAATGCATGGCATGGTTGGGCAGGCCATTGGGTCAAAATTACAAAAGGCAGACGCCCAAAGAACTAACATTTACAGAAGGCTGAAAAAAAGGCAGCTTTTATTTGTTCCTCATAAAGGTTTAATTTGAAGTAGATGCAACTTACCTTGCACTGCAGAGATTTACTAAATGAGTAGAGTCTAATACGCAAGTAAATTCAGTTTTTTCCCCGCCCCTTTCACTAAAATACCTAAAGTCATGTTTTTGTAAACGTATTTAGGCACATTAAGCACTTGGCTTTATTTAATTAAATATTAATTTATTCCAGCCATTAAAATGAATTAGCGCTCAAGTGCTATATTCGCCTAGCGCTAATGTGTGTTTACACAGGTTTTAGCGTGTCAAGCTTTCTTTTGTGACAAAGTGCTGCTGCTCCTGAACGTGCTGACAGTTGCCTCTAAACACCTGTAAATGTGCATGGACACATAAGGGGAGAGTTACTAAAACCTAGAGCAGTGGTTCTCAATCTTCTAGTGCCGTGACCTCTTCATAAAATTTCCCAAGTTGTGGGGACCCCTAACAGTAATTGGGATGAGTGACAATGCTGGGGGGCAGTTCTGATCGTCCAACTTAGGTGCTCTTGATCAGGGTCATCTGCTGATCTGAGAACTGTAGTGGGGACTTTTAATGGCAACTCTAATCACAGGTAGTGTTACTCACTGTGTCTCCAGCTTTGTAGTGTCTCGCAGCAGTAACACCTAGGCCAAAATCAGGAGGTGGGGTCTCCTCCAGCCCCTCCCACTTCACATTCCTCACCAGTGAGCTACCTCTAGTCTCTCCACCCCACACCCATGTCATGAACAAATTGGGCATCTGTGAAGAGGCTAAATGACAGCTGCGGGCTCCAAGAACAGCCCAGCTCGGCAGCTGCAAAAAGACTGGAAGATTGGTGTGGGCTTCAGGAACATCCCAGGATTTGGTGACCCCTGGCAAATCATCATTCGGCCCCTGAGGGGGTCCCAACCACTGACCTAGAGCATTTAGAATCTGGTGCAGATCTACATGGTAACCAATCGGCCTCAAACTTCGGCTACTACAAGTAAGCTTTTACAACAAAACATGGAAGCTAATTGGTTTCTATGCAGAACTGCACCAAAATATGCACGGTCACGTTTTAGTAAATCCCTACCATAGGCAAACATTAAGGGACATCTAGAGACAGAAAAAAAAAAAAAAACATCAAATGCTTCTAAAAGTGGCGTTTTTAACACCCAGTGTGAATGGGGCATAAATAAGCTCTTTGAATAGTCATCTAGTGTCTCTACTCCTTTAGTAAAATAACACATTTTAGTTTGACTCTATAAATGTTAAATAATATATAGTTTATTGTTACAAAAATGATAATACACTGTCAATAAATCCCAAAGTATTAACCATCTATATCTCATCCAATATTTTAATATTGCACCTTTGACCTGTGCAACATTGTTGTGCATATAGAAAATCATGTGTCCCTTGATATTTTAGGGAAAAGTCAAAGACTTTCTGTACAAATTTGGAAATATCACCAGTTCAGTGGCTGACTAATCAGCTTTTTGTCTGACTTCCACTGAGGCCAACCTTTGAACTGTGTGTTGTCTTTATTTTTATTATTGCAGTGACCTCACCTCCATTACCATTTCAGTGTATAAAGTCCACTTTGAGGCAGTGGGTGCACAGCACAGAGGACGGCTGCTTGTATAGCTGGTGGGTTAGCACAGACATGAAGGTTCTTTTGAGAATGACCGTGCTTTCTATAGCACTAAGCATAGCGGTGAGTACAGAAGAAACAGCTGAGAATATCATAACCACTCAGCTACCCCCTGAAGATGCCTCTTCTGAGTGGGGTATTGGAGCCATTCGTGATGGATTTGAAGCCGTCAATGGTTATTTTGACTCTTTTCTGGAGCTCCTGGGTGGAAGAAATGGTGTGTGCCAATACAAGTGTCGATATGGTAAGTTATTTTTTATTTTTATTTTTTCCCACAAAGCTTTTTAGCTGCCATAGAGGGCGAATATTTGATTGGTATTGATTTAAAAAAAATGTGTGTTGTGCAATACATATTTATAACTTGTTGTAGACTTTGATATAGAGGGTTATTCTTTTTTTGTTGTTGTAAGTTGCATGCCGTTTACCTGGAGATTCCATTCACAATCCATGTGTAAATGGATGATGGGACTTTAAAGCGGTGGTTCACCCTAAAACTACTCTGTCCCATAGCATCCAGCATACTGGCGTCAGCGCCAGTATGCTGTTTTTTTTTTTTTTTTTATTCGTTCTACTTACTGTTAAATGAAGAATTTTCTTTTCTCTCCACCGCGGGTGAATGGCGCGGCTATTTCGCGTCACGCCTTCCGAAAATAGCCGATTTAGGACTCGGCTCTTTCCGGCGCTATGCGGCGCCTGCGCACAGACCTAGGAGCTGACTGCGCAGGCGCCGTATGTAGCCGAGTTCTATTTCGGATTTTTTCGGAGGGCGTGACGTGCCATAGCCATAGGACTCGGCTATATACGGCGCCTGTGCAGTCAGCTCCTAGGTCTGTGCGCAGGCGCCGTATAGCGCCGGAAAGAGCCGAGTCCTAAATCGGCTATTTTCGGAAGGCGTGACGCGACATTCACCCGCGGTGGAGAGAAAAAAAATTCTTCATTTAACAGTAACTAGAGCGATTACAAAAAAAAAAAAAACAGCATACTGGTTTTAGGGTGAACCACCGCTTTAAGCCAATATTTAGCAGTGTGATTTTACTTTGTAAAAGATAAGTTAAACAATACTACTCTTTATTTTAAAGCAAAATGTGTAATGTGTGCTCTTACTTGAGGCTGCATTTAAAAATATATATATATAAAATGTAATTTTTGATCTGTTGTGTAATTGAGTAAAATGGAACCTATGAGGAAAATCAGAAATATGGGAGCTGTCACAGTGGATTTAATTTAACAGATGTAAACTCCAGGGGTATCATCCTGAACCTTGCTTCCCTACCTAGTAAGGTACTAATTAGGGTTGTCCCGATACCACTTTTTTAGGACCGAGTACAAGTACCGATACTTTTTTTCAAGTAGTCGCCGATACCGAATACCGATCCTTTTTTTAAATGTCCCCCACATATGCAGCCATGTCCCCCACATATGCAGCCATGTCCCTCCAGCCATGTCCCCCACATATGCCGCCATGTCCCTCCAGCCATGTCCCCCACATATGCAGCCATGTCCCTCCAGCCATGTCCCTCCAGCCATGCCCCCCCCATACCTAGCCGCCAAAAGCTGCCGCCGCCGCACGGAGAACATCACAGCATTCATTTGAATAGCTGTTTTGCCCGCGCATATAGACACTCCCCCTTGCTCGGGATTGGACAGATCACGATCACCCATCCAATCCCGAGCAAGGGGGAGTGTCTATACGCAGCGGGAACACTACAGCTATTCAAATGAAAGCTGTGATGTTCCCGCACGCCGTTTAACCCATGTGGCGGCTTTCGATGCGGCGGCGGGGGAGGGAGTATTCTATTTAGGTATCGGGGGTATTTGCGGGAGTACAAGTACTCCCGCAAATACTCAGTATCGGTATCGGGACAACCCTAGTACTAATCTAGAACAAGCATGCAGTCAGTTAAGTCAGAAAATCTGATTTAACATCCATCATGCATATTCTCCCAGCTTCCATATTTCTATCTTTGGGAAGAACTGGCTTTGGCTTGATTAAATGTTTCTGGCATGTAAAGCCCACATTTGTATATTTAACCAAACCTGTTACAGTGGTTTTAAGCCCAAAATCAAACATTTATTATATTGCAGCTTACCTATTCTTATATGTGATGGCTATATTTGTTTTCTTAAGATTTTTTTCTTAAATTTTCACATGGTGATCTTTTGTTTTTTAAAAGAACAATCTCTCTTGCAGATGTATCAGTTACTGGAATGAGACAAGTCCTTTATGCTTGCATGTGTTTGCTGTAGCTGCTTATAAAGTGTTAGTTGGAGTTTGTCTTTGCTATTGCATGAATGTCCTGGGAAAGATAGAAATCTGCCTTTGAGGCAGTTCTGTATGCTCAGATCCATATGAGGACCCCTTCAAAAGGAAATCCTGTCCAAGTGGGACAAGTCCCCCGACTCCATTGACTCTCACATTCACCTAAGTCAAAAGACCAGGATCTCCCTACTTTGATGGCTTTGACCTCCTATCAGGAGGGGAAATCTTTCCTTCCCTTGCATTCAACGGTGATCTTGACGCATACCAGCCTGTCTGGCTGGGGAAGAGTGCTGGGGGGGAACTCAGCCCAGGGTTGCTGAATGCCGGAGGAGTCCCAGTTATCAATCAATGTCCTGGAACTTCAGGCAATCAGGTTCTGCCTGGAGCAGTGGACAGGGCATCTTCGGGGGGCACTGCCATGGTGGTGACCTATGTCAACCATCAAGGTGGGACAAGAAGTTTAGTAGCATTGGTGGAAGCCTCCCACCCATGCCCTTCTTTTCTCTCAAAGGTGGTCTGTTTTTCTTTTGAACTAGGACATTGTCCTACCTTCCTTTATGTCCTCATCCATCGTATCTTAAGGAATGCGCTCTGAATGTGGTTTGGGAAAATTTGGGTGTATCCGTCAGCTACTGAGTCCTTGCGGTGGTTGGATTGCCTTTTTGTGATCACAGATGAGCCGAGGAAGGGTTTAGTGGTGTCCTCTGCCTCCATTTATATATGAATTAGACAGACAGTGGTTAAAGCCTATACCATTAGGGTCAGGTTATTTACTTTCCTGTAACGACGTGCTCTACACGGGCGCTTAGTGCTTCTTGGACCTTTTGTCGTCAGGCATCTGTGCCTCAAATCTGCAAGATGGCTACCTGGCTGTCAGTGCACCCCTTTACTAACTTTTACAAGGTGAATGTCCTGGCGTCTCAAATGCGTGTGTTTTGGCCTGCAAAGTTTTGCAGGCGGTTATTAGAGGTCCTGTTCCCTCCTGGTGTGTGGGTTCTGGTTGGGCTCTTGTGTTCCTGTTGATCTTTGCTATTCCTCCCACCCCTCACTTTTTGGGCACTGCTTTGGGATGTCCCTATGGTTAAGAATAGAATACAATGGGGGTTATTTACTAAAGGCAAATCCACTTTGCACTACAAGTGCAAACTGCTCTTGAAATTGCACTGAACGTGCACTTGGAATTGCAGTCACTGTAAATCTGAGAGGTAGATCTGAAATTAGGGGAAGCTCTGATAATTTATTATCCAATCATGTGCAAGCTAAAATGCTGTTTTTTTATTTTCCTTATCCTTACAAGCGCTCAAATTAGGCTAGCTTAACCACTTGCTTACTGGGCACATAAACCCCCTTCGTGCCCAGGCGAAATTTCAGCTTCCGGCACTGCGTCGCTTTAACTGACAATTGCGCGGTCGTGCGACATGGAACCCAAACAAAATTGGCGTTCTTTTTTTCCCCACAAATAGAGCTTTCTTTTGGTGGTATTTGATCGCCCGTGCGGTTTTTATTTTTTGCGTTATAATGAAAAAAAGAGCGACAATTTAAAAATATATATATATTTTTTACTTGTTGCTATAATAAATATCCAAATTTTTTTTTTTTTTTTTAATATTTTTTTTTCTCAGTTAAGGTCGATACGTATTCTTCTACGTATTTTTGTAAAAAAAAAAAAAAAAATATCACAATAAGTGACTGCTTTGCGCAAAAGTTATAGCACCTACAAAATAGGGGACATAATTATGATTTTTTTTAAATATTTTTTTTTTACTAGTAATGGCGAGGATCTGCGATTTTTATTGGGACTGCGATATTGCGACGGACACATCGGACACTTTTGACACATTTTTGGCGCCATTCACATTTATACAGCGACCAGTGCTATAAAAATGCACTAATTACTGTATAAATGTGACTGGCATTGAAGGGGTTAACACTAGGGGGTGAGGAAGGGGTTAAATGTATTGCCTGGGTGTGTTCTAACTGTGTGGGGGGAGGGGGGTGACTGGGGGAGGTGACCGATGCTGTCTCCCTATGTACAAGAGAAACAGCATCAGTCGCCTCTCACTGACAGGACGTGAAGCTCTGTGTTTACACTCAGAGCTCCACGTCCCTGCTCTCTCACCGACGATCGCGTGTACCTGACGGACATCGCGGCCGCCGGGTACACGCATCGGATCCTCAGTGATGCGTCGGGACTGTTTTTCCCCGCCGCGCGCCACCCTGTGGCGCGCGCAGGGAATTACAAGTAAATCACGTCCAAAGACGTGACCCCGGCGCCTCAGGTCCGCGCTGCTGACGTATTCTGTCAATAGCGCGGACCTGAAGAGGTTAAAGTCCCTTTTAGGTTACAGACAATGGGCTCATATAGACAAACCTGGTTTCCTGATGCTTGCTGAAAGCATTTTGACTATCTTGGATACAGTTTTTGCTCAGGCTTAGTTAGACCAAAAATATTCTCCAAATGCTGTGTTGATTATGCTAAGGGTATTGTACAGTATTACAAAGTATAATTAGTAAAAATGATGCATAGACCAGAACTGTAAAACTGTTGATGCCACACATGTAGAAGTGTGCTCCAGAACACTGTCCCTTTACAGACAGTTGACACCTAACATGGCTGTGCTTGTACACTGACCACATGAAACCCGTACCCTCAAGCTAATAGCATAGTTCCTTGCACTAGTAACTGCCCTGGGTTGTAGCCCCTTGGACCAGTTGGCACATTCTGAGTGACACTTCAACACACTGGTATACACTAATGGTATTCCTTGGGGACTCCCAGGTCACCAGAACTAGTGTCCCCATTGGAAGACTTCCCCTATATTACTTTTCTGGGGACAACCCACATTTTTAATTTTCTTTCACATTCAATGATCATGCTTAAAGGGGATGTAAAGGTAAAAGGTTTTTCCTAAATAGCTTCTTTTACCTTAGCGCAGTCCTCCTTCACTTACCTCATCCTTCCGTTTTGCTTTTAAATGTCCTTATTTCTTCCTCACTTCCTGTTCTTCTCTCTGTACCTCCACACAGTAATGCAAGGCTTTCTCCCTGGTGTGGAGTGTCGTGCTCGCCCCCTCCCTTGGACTACAGGAGAGTCAGGACGCTCTCTACGTTGCAGATAGAGAAAGGAGCTGTGTGTTAGTGGGCGTCCTGACTCTCCTTAGTCCAAGGGAGGAGGCAAGCATGACACTCTACACCAGGGAGAAAGCCTTGCATTACTGTGTGGAGTTACAGACAGAAGAACAGGAAGTGAGGATTTCTCAGAAGAAATAAGGACATTTAAAAGCAAAATGGAAGGATGAGGTAAGTGGAGGAGGACTGCACTAAGATAAAGGAAGCTATTTAGGGAAAAAAAATTGTACCTTTACAACCCCTTTAACAGGAGAAAAATAGAGAGTGAATCTCGCCAACGGGGACACAGACGGTAAAACAACCTGACAGGTGTTCTAATCCATTTTCACTCTATTCAAATCTAAAAAAAAGGTTTTGCCTTTAGTTGTACTTTAACATTATCAGAAAATGACTAGATTTATAGAACATAAAAGATTTGTATGCGATATTTAAGAGATATATTAATAAAAACAAACATATGACCAAACTTTGATGAACATACATGTTTATACAGGTAAATCTATAGCACATATACATAAAATTGTTTATTCCACACAGATGGAAATATTGGATATATTCAAGTTCTATTATATACTCTCATATGTTACACATAACCAATTAACAGCTTGTGTAGACAGGCAAATACTGTGTGCTTTCAGGTATGTTAGACAGCTTTTGCATTCCCGCTTCAGGTTATATTAAAATAGATGTAAACCCCATTCATGAAATTTGATCTGGACACATTTATCTGTAGTGTTTACAAATCTCTCTCCAAAGAGCATGATAACTTCTGACAAGTTTCTCCACCTCAGGAAATAGGTGTTGGGTAGGGAACTTGGAGATAGATTAGCAGAGAGCTTGTCTATTCACAGTACAGCTCTGCAAGTTTCTTCATTCATCTGCCTGTGTGGAGTGGGGGTGTGTGCCTTTTCTCCAATCGCCCTTAGAGGCTCATGTATGAAAAAGGACACCAAGCAACCATGTTGAATCCTTGTTTAATCCTAAACTTTGCACTGTAGAAATGACAGTTTACAGTATGTTGGGTGTTATGGGAAATTATAATTTTAATTTTATAATTTTTCGTGTTAGCACATGTTTGATACATATCCTTTGTGGGAAGAAGTCCAGTATCTGAATTCTACTCACAGTACATGGCTCCAGTGATATGGTACTAAAAGCAGATTTTTTATTGAGGTGTAGGTGGGAGTTTCAAATACAGTTTTGAATGCTAATATTTTAACCTTTTACTATTTCTTAATTCCAGGTAAAGCTCCACTTCCTAGACCAGACTACAAATCTCCAGAACCCAATGGCTGTAGTTCCTATTTCCTGGGTCTCAAGGTACCAGAGAGTGTATGTACAGCTAACCTACTGCAATTCTCAAGTACTAACATTACTTTAATAGATCATCTGAGAAGAAAACCATTTATAATGTTATTTAAGATGAACCCTCTTACGAGCAGGGCCCTCTGATCCCTCCTGTATTGATTTGTATTGTGAATGTACTGTCTTCCCTGATGTAAAGCGCTGCGCAAACTGTTGGTGTTATAAAAATCCTTTGAAAAAGTCCTACTGGACGAAACGTCAGGATTGTAACTCAGGATTGTAACCCAGCACTTAACCCTGAAGCAGTGTGAACACTATTGTGTGAAACAACCGTGAGTGTATCCTGACGGATTGACAACTGGCATTTATCCAGAACACACTAATAGACCTGTACCATGCTTGAAGGTTTTTTATTGTTTTAATTGTGTACGTGCATTTGATTAAGGGGGATATGTGGGATAATTTTTTAATAAATATACAGTATTATGCTATGGAAGCACTCTCTGTTGTTTATTATCCACATGATTTTGAGACGTACCCAGACCCAGCATTTGCATAAAGAGATTCAGAGAAGGAGAAAGTACCTTAAAATGGTGTGAAAGGTCGTTTTGATCTTATCCCTGTGGTAAGCATATCCCCATAAGGGGTTGTTTGATGTCACGCGGTGATTTAGTGGTGGTGTGATAAGAAGACTTCTGGCATCCTACTCATCTGTAGTGCACATCCCTATCCTCTATGAACTCTCTTCAGTCTGGCATTTATTTGGATTGCATTCCATATAATTCTCACTTTATTGCGAGAATTTAAGCGCTGCTGCGACATTTATTTGGACTCTTTTTGTGATTCCTTTAATTTTTCGCTTGTTTATACATACCATTCCCATTTTTAGCGGCTGCTAATGTACATCTTTGTAATTCTTTAACCATTATTACATAAGGTATTATAATTATTAATTGTTCCTATACCACTTGATACCTATTTCCAGTCATCCTTAGCGCTGGGTGGTGCTTATAAGGGAGGGCCAACTATAGCATCGTGGTTTCAGTTATAAAAATCCTGTATAATAATAATAAAACAATAAGAGTCGGTTCACACTAGGGCGACACGACTTCCAGCACGACTTTTAGAAGCAACTTCAACACGACTTGAGCATGAACCACAGGGCGATCTGAGTCGGTTCACACTGGGGCGACTTGGGATCCGACTTGAAGTCGTCTCAAGTCGTCCCAAGTCGCGCTGTCCAGAAAAGCAATGTAAGTGAATGGGAGCGGTGTTAATACACACTACTGAGGTCACTCCGACTTCAGAAGAGGTTCCTGTACTACTTCAATCAGACTTCTAGGCGATTTGTACCCATTGATTTCAATGGAAATCGCTTCCAAGTCTGATCACTGTTTTAATTGAAGCTACTTTCCAGGAAGATAACATACATTTCTCAGGCAAACCCCTCCCTCCCCCTCCCTCTCCTAGAGCTGATTGTTGTTTTATTGGCCACTGGAATGTCTCCTGACCTGAAAAGGACTTCAAGTCGTGTTGTAAATCGCCCCAGATCGCCCTGTGGTTCATGCTCAAGTCGTGTTGAAGTTGCTTCTGAAAGTCGTGCTGGAAGTCGTGTTGTCCTAGTGTGAACCGACTCAGACCCTATACTTTACACCTAGATGCTTTGCAGATAAAGTGTTTTGGATTCTTGGCTATAAAAAGCAAAACCACTTACAGTAAATAGATAGCAAAGCAGAGCATTTCCCCTCAAATTTATTGCATACAAGATATGATTTATACAAACTTAAAGGGTCACTAAAGGAAAAAAAATGTTTTGCTGAAATGACTGTTTACAGGGTATAGAGACATAAAAGTTAACAGATTCCCTTTCAAAATGACTAAAAATAGATAAAAATCAATCATATAATGTGCCTGCAGGTTAGTTTCACTTTTGAACTGGCTTCATGTTTCTGTGAAGTAGAAATAGACAAACAGAACAAAAACAAACAAATCCAGGGCAGTGTTTTGTTTTTAAAATGAATCTGATTGGTTCTGGGAAGTTTGAGACACACAGTAATGACAGCTTAGACCACTGTGAGAAAGCTCCCAGCACTGTGGTTATAAGGAAACAGACAAGCAGGAAGTGTGGAGATCAGAGCAGGATTACAGCAACTTCAAAGCAAAAACAAACAATAAGGACATGAAACCAGTACTGCAGTAAGGTAAAGGAAGCTATTTAGCAAAAAAAAAAAAAAATTTCCTTTAGTGATCCTTTAAGAAAAAAGTGCTGCTTTTTTTCCCTAGCCATTCAGTTATATTTAATTAAATGTATTTAGCTCAAATTATGTTTTCGACTGAGAAATGCTTAGAACTTCTGTCAGTTTTTTATTTATACCTGTGTACCCACTGGGGACATTGTCCCCTTACTTCCTGTTCTGATTTGTTTGATCATAAAACACTTTTGTCACTGCTCAAGGGAAAGACTAGAATCACATTCAGCACTGGGGGAACTACTATGATAGCACCTCATGCTATAGGGGTCAAGGCTGGGCTGTACCCACAAGGCCAATGTAATTAAGGGTGCTGAGCTCCTCATACATGGAGTGGGGCTGACTCTCAAACTGATATGTTAATTTTTTAAGGACTTCAGAGTCAAAGAACATGATCCTGGTCAGGGCCGCCATCAGGAATGATGGGGCCCCTTACACAGCTTCAGGCATGGGCCCCGGGGGGGCCTTTACAAAAAAAAGAAGAAATAAAGTAAAATATATAAAATATATATAAAAAAAGGGGGTAGCCATCCGCGGCCCTGGGGACCTCTGGGCCCTTTAATAAAAAGAAAAAAGAGAAAAAAAATGTATATATATATATATATATATATATATATATATATATATATATATATTTTAAAAGGGTGGACCTCTGGCCCTTTAAAAAATAAAATTAAAATATATTAAAAAAATGTTTTTTAATCAAAAATAAATTTAAAAAAGAGGGGGTTGCCACCTGGTGCCATGGGGGCCTCTGGGCCCTTGGGGACCTCCGGACCGCTAAAAAATATATATAAAAAAAAAATTGGGCCTTTAATAAAAAATTAAATAAAAATATATTAAAAAAATATATATTTGTATAAAAAAAGAAAAAAAGAGGGGGTTGCAATCTGGGGCCCTGGGGGCCTCCGGGCCCTTGTGGACCTCCGAACCTCTACAAAAAAAAAAAAGAAAAAAAATTGGCCATTTAATAAAAAATAAAAGAAAAATATATTAAAAATGTATTTTTTTATAAAAAATAAATTAAAAAAGAGGGGGTTGCCATCTGGGGCCCTGGGGACCTCCGGATCCCTAAAAAAAAAAAACCCTTACCAGTGTAATGCCTGTACCCCCCTGATGGCGGCCCTGATCCTGGTATAAAATCAACAGTGGTGCACCACTTGGAAACCATAGCACTGAAATCCTTGCCTGGGTCATGGATCAAGACATGGCCATCATTCTGACAGTAGAAAAAATAAGCTGAGGTTTTGGCAGTTAAAAAAAAAAAAATAGTCCATGCAGGTATGTGATCATTATACAAATAAAAACTAGTGCAAGTACCTGCATTTGTTTTGGGTCCAGCCTCTTGTAATGTCCTTATAAACCAAAACTTAGACCAAAAGTGTGAGGTGCAATATTAGTAGCTGCAGTGCTTACAAACCAACATGAAACAAGCTAACAGGAGGAGAACGGAGAGAGATAAGCTCATACGTCTGCTGCTTCTCCTTCACTGTTCAATTACAGGTTGGGGACCAGCCAGGCCAAGTTTTATAACTTAACTGCTGTAGGGAAATCAGTTCTCCAGGCAGCTACTGTGCGGCCTGGCAGGGCCACGTGGAACTTGTTAACAAATATACACAAAAAACAATCCTTTGGCAGGTGATACAGCTTGTGTATATGTAGATAGTAGTTTGTCCTAAATTCAACTTAAAAAAAGTTGGGTTTGTGTGTGTGTTTGTTTTTTTTAATTTAGATTAAATAAATTATTATTTGGGATGTTCAATTCTTAACACTGGCGTAGCGGGAGGGGGGGGGGCAGGGGGGGGCTCCTGCACCGGGCGAAAGATTGCTGGGGGCGAAAACTTGGCGTCCGCGGAATGCGCCGCCGCCGCCTTAGGAAAGGCCGCGGCTTTGGCCTAGCTCTGGAGCTGTCGGCCATCTTGGTACACCCGGCGGCGGCGCGCCTGGTTGGCTGGTGGAACTGTCTGTCTCCCTTGATGTGGGAGTGGCGGGAAACACCAGCCAACCAGGCAGAAGGGCGCGCTGATTGGCCTGGAACGGCGTCGGCAAGTTTCTCCATCTCCAGCAAGGTAAGGGGGGGGGGGGGTGGTGTAAATCTAAAGGGGTGCTCTGCCTGATCCCCACCTATCCACCTCAGAGCCTGTCATTTTAGTAAGACTGCTGGGACTTGTAGTTCTTCATCTTCTCCTGGGGCTCATGGAGATTGGAGAACTACAAGTCCCAGCAGGTTATACATACAATAAGGCTCTGAGGTGGATGGGTGTGGATTGCATGCACCTGAGCCCCAGGAGAAGATGGAAAACTACAAGTCCCAGCAGGTTATAATATAAGACTCCGAGGTGGATGGATGTCCGGACACCCATCCACCTAGGAGCCTTATATTATAATCTGCTGGGTCTTGTAGTTCTCCATCGTCTCCTGGGGCTCAGGTGCAAGCGATCCACCATCTATGGGACTACAAGTCCCAGCAGTAAGAAAAACTGAACAAAGATGGTGGATTGCATGCACCTGAGCCCCAGGAGACGATGGAGAACTACAAGTCCCAGCAGGTTATAATATAAAGCTCCGAGGTGGATAGATGTCTGGACAGTAACAATTGGTGGCACAGTGGTGACGATTGGTGGCACAGTGGTGACAATTGGTGGCACAGTGGTGACGATTGGTGGCACAGTGGTGACGATTGGTGGCACAGTGGTGACGATTGGTGGCACAGTGGTGACGATTGGTTTCACAGTGGTGACGATTGATGGCACAGTGGTGACGATTGATGGCACAGTGGTGACAATTGGTGGCACAGTGGTGACGATTGATGGCACAGTGGTGACAATTGATGGCATGGCACAGTGGTGACAATTGATGGCATGGCACAGTGGTGACAATTGATGGCACAGTGGCTGCATTTGATGGCATGGCGTCCTGTGATTGGGCGTATGTGGTCATGCGCTAGTGCCGGGGGGGGGGGGGGCGAAAAAAAAAGTTCTGCCCTGGGCGCCCATAACTCTGGTTACGCCACTGATTCTTAAATGTAAGTCATGGACAACAACTCCCAAGAACAGAGAAGATAGGTGTAAGATTAGGCCAGATCTGTAGTAACTGGTTGTTACTATATAAAAAAGCATCTTCCTGTAGAAATTCTAGGGATCATCTGATCTTAATGTGTGATAGTTGATTATGGCTGCTTCTTTATCCACTTATATATTTTCATTTTTTTTGTAATAATAGCACATTAATAATCACTTAGTGCAGTCACACACACTGTGAAACTATGAGGCTGGATACGGTGCATTGCTATTCTTTTTAAATGTGGTGCTAATTTAACCACTTAAGGTCCGCTGCATGTACATTTACGTCGGCAGAATGGCACGTACAGGCACATTGGCGTACCTGTACGTCCCTGCCTAGACGTGGGTCGGGGGTCCGATCGGGACCCCCCGGTACATGCGGCGGTTCCCGTGGCTTCAGGAGCGATCCGGGACGAGGGGGCGGCTGTTCGTTTTTGTCCGCCCCCTCCGGATCGCTCCCAGCCAATGCGCGTAAGCCACCCGCCCTCTTCCTGTGTAAACACAGGAAGGGGGAAGTGATGTGATCTCTCCTCTCGGCAATATTTCAACATCACAGAAAGTCTGCACAACACTACACTGACACCAGTACACATAGGCACATTAACCCCCCCCCCCCACCCCCCTGTCACAGTGTCACTGAATGCAGTGATCATATATGTACTGATCACTGCATTTAGTGTCAGTGTGACAGTTACTGTGACAGACAGTTAGTGTTAGGTACAGGGTAGCCCCGTACCCCCCCCCCATATAAAGTTTTAACCCCCTGATCACCGCCCTAGTTAACCCTTTCACTTCCTATTGCCAGTGTCACTAAGCGATCATTTTTCTGATCGTTGTATTAGTGTCACTGTTGCCGCTAGGTAGCTAATTTTTTTTTATTGTGATTTTTTTTTTACTAAAGACGTGTGGCTGAATACATTTTGGCCTAAATGATTGACTAAAATGTAGTTTATTCGATTTTTCTTATAACAAAAATTAAAAAATATTGTTTTTTTTTCAAAAATGTCGCTCTATTTTTGTTTATAGCGCAAAAAATAAAAATCGCAGAGGTGATCAAATACCATCAAAAGAAAGCTCTATTTGTGGGAAGAAAAGGACGCAAATTTTGTTTGGGAGCCACGTCGCACGACCGCGCAATTGTCTGTTAAAGCGACGCAGTGCTGAATTGTAAAAACACCTTTGGTCATTTAGCAGCATATTGGTCCGGTCCTTAAGTGGTTAATAGGACAGACCTTTAGGCCGCGTACACACGATCAGACCGGTCCGATGAAACTTGCCTGCAGACCAGTTTCATCGGACCAGTTCGATGGTGTGTACGGCCCATCGGACCGTTGTCCGTCGGACCAAAGTTTTAAAACCTGCTTTAAAATCTGTCCGACGGACACCTGTCTGTCCGACAGGTTCGATGGTTAGTACGCAAAAGCATCGGACTAAAAACCCACGCATGCTCAGAATCAAGTCGACGCATGCTTGGAAGCATTGAACTTCGTTTTTTCAGCACGTCGGTGTGTTCTACGTCACCGCGGTCTGGTCTGATCGGATTTTTGGCCCGATGGTGTGTACACACATCAGACCATTCCAGCCTGGTCCGATGAAAGCGGTCCGTCAGACCAGTTTCATCAGACCGGTCTGATCGTGTGTACGCGGCCTCAAAGATAACTGCACCTTAACAACTAAGCATTGCATGTACGTTGTGGTGCATTGGGGATGTTCATTATGATTGGCAATGTTACTGTACTTCAGTTTGTAAGTTACCATGTGTTAAAGTACAGCAAAACAGTTTACTATGCGCTTTTGCAACTCTTATGCCGCATACACACGATCGGAGTATCCGATCGTCTAAAAACAATGTATTTTTCATCGGAATTTTGTTCAAGCTGTCTTGCATACACACTGTCAGACCAAATTCCAACCGTCCAAAATGCGGTGACGTGAAACACTACGACGAGCCGAGAAAAATTAAGTTCAATGCTTCTGAGCATGCATGGATTCTTCTCAGACGGAAATCCACACAGACGATTGGGATTTCCCCTCAGATTTTTTTCCATCGGAAGAATTTAAAACATGTTCTATTTTTTTTACTCCGATGGAAAAAAGTCTGATGGGGCCCACACACGAAAATCCGATCGGCATTAGGTGTGAATCCAGTATGTACTTATGTTAATTTCCGTATGGATTTATTATAGCTACTGAATGCACATAATGGGAATGTAGGGGTACCTTAGCAGAAGCTAAAGTCCAGTTGAAGTTCCACACCTTTTTATCACTATATGGTCCTCTTACATTTTATTTATTTTTTAAAAAAATTTGCTCGGAAATGCCTTCAAATACCTTCTCACCCCAGTGGAAATGTGCTGCCTGCACTTGTACTCCAGTGCCCTATATTAGCATAGCTGAGTAATGGCCACACCTCTCATCACAAGTGCCTTCATGCAAATGCATAGTGGTGAGGAAAAGGGGAGGTTTGTCAGACCAGGACTATTAAATTCTAAATTCTAAAGTGCACTGGGTTTAAACCCTGGTGTTTGCTGGGCTGCACAGTCATATTTAGACCTCCTGTTATACCAGGAATTTAGAGGTAGGAATATGAAAACTGAATCTGTTAATACAAGCTTTGTCTGACTAAATATCTAGTTCTGTGCTATGAACTGAACTTTAATAAAGCCAACATTATTTGCCAAGTACCCTATGCCAATTGCTTACACTTGCTTATTCAACAAAGCAGTGCAAAGAGCAATGATGTGGAAAATGTAGCAACCAATCAGATTTAAAGGGGTTGTAAAGGTTTGTTTTTTATTTTTTAAATAGGTTTCTTTAAGCTAGTGCATTGTTGGTTCACCTACCTTTTCCTTTGATTTCCCTTCTAATCTGAATTTCTCACTACCTGTTCCTCCTCAGTGAGCTGTTCTGGCTGACTAACCCCCAGCCAGAACGGCTCGGATGATGGGGGCAAGCTTACTGAGGAGAAACAGGAAGTGAGAAATTCAGACAAAGAAAATAAAAACATTTAGAAGGGAAATCGAAGGAAAAGGTAAGTGAACCAACAATGCACTAGCTTAACCGCTTGCGGACCGCCGCATGTACATTTACGTTGGCAGAATGGCACGTACAGGCACATTGGCTTACCTGTACGTCCCTGCCTTGACACGGGTCGGGGGTCCGATCGGGACCCCCCCTGGTACATGTGATGGCCTCCGTGGCTCTGGGAGCGATCCGGGATGAGGGGGCTGCTATTCGTTTTTGTTCGCCCCCTCACGATCGCTCCCAGCCAATGCGCGCACCCCCCCCCGCTCTGCACTTCCTCCACCTGTGTAAACACAGGAAGGAGGAAGTGATGTGATCTCTCCCTCTGCGTTTTTTTCGACCACCACTGAGGAGAGATCACATCTCACAGTAAGTGTACACAACACTACACTGACACCAGGACATGTAGGCACATTAACCCCTTGCGATCACCCCCCCCCCTGTCACAGTGTCACTGAATGCAGTGATTATATGTATGATCACTGCAGTTAGTGTCAGTGTGACAGGCAGTCAGTGTTAGGTTCAGGGTAGCCCCCGTACCCCCCTAATAAAGTTTTAACCCCTTGATCACCGCCCTAGTTAACCCTTTCACTCCTTATTGCCAGCGTCACTAAGCGATCATTTTTCTGATTGCTGTATTAGTGTCGCTGTTCCCACTAGGTAGCTAATTTTTTTTTATTGCGATTTTTTTTTTTTTTACTAAAGACATGTGGCTAAATAAATTTTGGCCTAAATGTTTGACTAAAATGTAGTTTATTTGATTTTTCTTATAACAAATAAAGCGCAAAAAATAAAAATCGCAGAGGCGATCAAATACCACCAAAAGAAAGCTCTATTTGTGGGAAGAAAAGGACGCAAATTTTGTTTGGGAGCCACGTCGCACGATCGCACGAATCACAAAAAGGGGCCTGGTCATTTACCTTCATTTTGGTCTGGGTCTGAAGTGGTTAAAGTAACCCATTTAGAAAACAAAAAACTGACCATTACAACCCCTTTAAGTCAACACTAGTCATCCTAGTTAAAGGTTTCTGTGGGTTTACTACAACCACCAGAAATGTACATATTTAACAATCCAAAAAATATATATATTGCTGGTTGTAACTTACTTTTTTTTTTCTCCCCTGAGCCAAGACTCCTGCATTTGCATTTTATGACTAGACAGGGAAAATAAAATATTAACTTAAAACTGAGATCATCTGCCTGCATATTACACTTTGAGATGGTTTCCAATGTTTTACTTGGATTGCTGTAATCGGATTGTCTGGCTAAAATAAATAGGTGTTTGGTGCTCTGAAAAGTGCAGATTGACCTTGAGGACAGGTCAGAGTCTGGCTCTGCTACTGGCTAAATAAGGTTGCCTTTTGTTTTCAAGGTCTGAGCTGGCAACTGTTTAAAGAAATGGATTAACATACTTTTGCAATTTCAGAATACATTTTTAATGTATTTATAACTATAAACTGAAGTAATAAAAATAGTAAAATGTGAGTATTCGTGGTAAATACTACCCCCATAGGAAGAGCTTGATTCTGGGGCGACTTGGGATCCGACTTGAGGTCGTCTCAAGTCGCGCTGTAGAGAAAAGCAATGTAAGTGAATGGGAGCGGTGTTAATACACACTACTCATGTCGCTCCAACTTCAGAAGAGGTTCCTGTACGACTTAAATCAGACTTCTAGGCGATTTGTACCCATTGATTTCAATGGAAGTCGCTTCCAAGTCTGATCACTGTTTTAATTGAAGCTACTTTCCAGCAAGATAACATACATTTCTCAGGCAAACCTCTCCCTCCCCCTCTCTCTCCCATAGCTGATTGTTGTTTTATTGGCCACTGGAATGTCTCCTGACCTGAAAAGGACTTCAAGTCGTGTTGTAAATCTCCCCAGATCGTCCTGTGGTTCATGCTCATGTCGTGTTGAAGTTGCTTCTGAAAGTCGTGCTGGAAGTTGTGTCGCCCTAGTGTGAACCGACTCTCAGCATCTGTGTTGATGGGTTTTGGGTTTGTTTTGGGTTCAGAAGTGCATTTGACCTTCCTCAAGTTGGTGTTTCATTTCCATAAGCTTTTAAGACCCCTTTCCCACTTGGGCATTTTTCAGGCGCTTTAGCGTTAAAAAGCGCACCTGTAAAGCGCCTGAAAGAAGCTGCATTCACACTAAAGCGCCTGAAAAATGCCCCATTGTGAAAGGGGTCTTAGAGATAAAAAAAAAGTGCCTGTAAAGTGCCTGAAAGAAGCTGCATCTGCAATCCCAATGCGAAAGCCGAGTGCTTTCACACTGAGGCGCTGTGCTGGCAGGGCGTCAAAAAAAGTCCTGCAAGCAGGCTTTTTTTAAAGCGCCTGAAAAACGCCCGAAAAATGCCCCAGTGTAAAAGGGGCCTAAACCCAACACAGGCACGTATTTACACATGCTGGAAGGATGTATGTAGTGATGTAAGCACATTTTTACTTCCATATGCTGACAACTACTAGGAGCACGTGTGGGGTGATGTGGGCCCATTTTACCTTTATTGACAGCTACTAAAAGCGTGTGTGGGATGATGTGGGCCTATTTTACTTCCATATACTGACCACTATTAGGAGCACATGTGGGATGATATAGACCTATTTTACTAAAGAACAAGTGTGGAATAACGTGGACCTATTTTACTTTCACATACTTTCACATACAACTACTAGAAGCACGTGTGAGAAATGTGGCCTAATATATTGAAGACTACTAGGTGCATGTGTAGGGTAATGTGGGCCTATTGTATTCCTAGTAGTTGTCCGCATATGGAAGTAAATGTGTAGTGATGTCTATGGGCACAGGCAGGACAACTCGGGATTGAGCCCACGCGAGTGCCCTTATAGGAAGTTTGGTATGGTGGCATACAGAGAAGAGGAAGATTCAGGAACATTAGTGAGGGACCCTAGAAGAGGAGGATTAGTGCTGCTCTATGCATAACATTTGTGCAGAGCAGGTAAGTATATAGGTTTATAAAATAAATACTGCTTAAAAATCACATTATTGTTTGTGGCAGTTGTTTTACTTAGGCACACCTTATCACTCATTTTTATATTTTCGTTCTAACTTCCCCAGGTTTATTGTGGTATGTCGTGTTTTTTTATTTATTTTTTAAATAGGAGAGGAATCTTTTTGGTCTAGCTAGTAAGAGCAGTGATTAATGCTTCTGCATTATGGACTAAAGAGTAAATTGCATTGATTTTGTGGCGGTACACATGGATCGCAGTGGGAGGGCTGTAAGTCATTATTAATTTGCAGCCTGATAAATTTCACTGGCAGATGACTTATTGCATGGACTTCATGAATGTAGTGTGTGTGTATATATAGGAACTATAAAGTCATATAAAATATTAATCATGCTTGACATCCAAGGTCAACCAGCAATAGTGTTGGGCACTGAAGCTTAAGTGGATCAATAGGTATTGAAACAAGCAAAGAACCTCAATCCTATGTCTCTTTGGAAATGTAAATGAATAAAAAAACCTATGGGATTTTTTTTCTTTTTTGGTGGGTATGTATATAAAGTATTTCACAAAAGTGAGTACACCCCTCACAATTTAGTAAATGTTTTATTTATTTTTTTCATGTGCCAACACTGAAGAAATGACACTTTGCTACAATGTAAAGTAGTGAGTGTACAGCTTGTATAACCATGTACATTTGTTGTTCCCTCAAAATAACTCAACACACAGCTATTCATGTATATACCACTGGCAACAAAAGTGAGTACACCCCTAAGTGAAAATGTTCAAATTGGGCCCAAAGTGTCAATATTTTGTGTCGTCGCCATTATTTTCCAGCACTACCTTAACCCTCTTGGGCATGAAGTTTGCCAGAGTTTCACAGGTTGCCACTGGAGTCCTCTTCCACTCCTCCATAATGACATCACAGAGCTGGTGGATGTTGGAGACCTTGCACTCCTTCATCTTCTGTTTGAGGATGCCCCAGAGATGCTCAATAGGGTTTAGGACTGGATTCAGTCCATCACCTTTACCCATAGCTTCTTTAGCAAAGCACTGGTTGTCTTAGAGGTGTGTTTGGGGTCGTTATCATGTTGGAATACTGCCCTGCGGCCCAGTTTCCGAAGAGAAGGGATCATGCTCTGCTTCAGTATGTCACAGTACATGTTGGCATTCATGGTTCCCTCAATTAACTGTAGCTCCCCAGTGTATGCAGCACTCATACAGGCCCAGACTTTGACACTTCCACTACCATGCTTGACTGTAGGCACACACTTGTCTTTACTACTCACCTGGTTGCCGCCACACACGATTGACACCATCTGAACCAAATATGTTTATCTTGGTCTCATCAGACCACAGAGCATGCTTTGAAATTTGTCCGCTGGGAAAACATGTCCGCTAGCCCGTACACATGATCGGAGATGTCTGCTGAAACGGTCCGTCGGACCAGTTTAAGCAGACAAATTCGATCGTGTGTACGCGGCCTCAGAGAGTTGCTTGCCATGAGGTGCCATGTTGATCTTCCAGTGACCAGTATGATAGAAAGACAGCGATAACACCAAATTTAACACACCTGCTCTCCATTCACACCATGAGACCGTTTAACACTAATGAGTCACATGACACCAGGGAGTAAAATGGATAATTGGGCCCAATTTGGACATTTTTACTTAGGGATGTACTCACTTTTGTTGCCACCAGTTTAGACATTAATGGCTGTGTGTTGCGTTATTTTGACAGCAAATTTACATTCACTACTTTACATTGTAGCAAAGTTTTATTTCTTTAGTGTTGTTACATGAAAATATATAATAAAATATATACAAAAATGTAAGGGGTGTACTCACTTTTGTGAGATACTGTACACTAGGGATGACCCCGTACTTGTTCTAAAATGAACCGAACGTATGGGGGTATTCGTGAGAAATTTAAGGTCGCAGTGCATTGCTGTATGATGATTAGCCAAAGCATGCGCTTGACCTGCATGCTTTAACCAATCACAGAGAGCCATGATTGGTCAAAGGCAGAGTGCCTTTGACCAATCATGGCCCAGGGGGCTAAGTCGACGCCCCACACTATATAAGGCTGCTGCTTACACGGCGGTCGTATAGTGTAAGGAATGAAGAGAGATTAGGCAGCTTAGTTAGTGGCGTGCAGGCAATGTATTTGATTTTTATATATATATATATATATATATAAATATATATATATACACACACTCTGCATTTAGCGTAAATTAGATATTCAGTGTAGAATCTATATTCAGTCAGTTCAAGCAGTGTATTTGATTGATATACTGTATATATGTGTATATATATATATATATATATATATTATATATATATATATATATATATATATTTCTCTCCATATAGTGTAGATTAGATATTCAGTGTAGAATCTATATTCAGGCAGTGTAGTGGGTGTATATGTATATATATATATATATATATATATATATATATATATAGTGTATTAAAGTGGTTATGGGGAACCCTGAGCCAAAATTTAGTAAAAAAAAAAATGGTGTGTGGGCCCCCCCCCCCCCCCCCCCTAAAAACCTATACCAGGCCCTTCATGGTCTGGTATGAATTTTAAGGGGAACCCTTCAGACTTAAACATGCGTGACCAAGTCATGTTATGGAGCATTGCAGGTTTATTGCACAAAAGTTGCACAGTTTAATGGCTGGAACATTTGGTTTGTCATGGAGGCTTTCATAATATGTTGGGATTCATTAGCAGGCTTCATGTGAAGAAACATGGAACATATTTCAAAAGCTTCCATTTCGCATCTGTTGAGTTAATAAAGAAATCGGATTGTTCTACTCCAATTATTTCTAACACCTCTTTTCGCTGCCTGTGTGCCTATGTGGTCACAAGGACAAGGATTAAAATAAATACCTGACAGTGAATAACTCTTCCCCGCAACCGAAACAAAAAAAAAAAAAGAAAAATTATGAAAGGCTTATGCATATTTTCAGATACAGTTTCCCAGCAGCAATTAACACAAATTATACATTTTCTAATTTTAGATTTTTATTTGTTGAGCCCTTATGTATCACAAAGCTACAAATCACCTTCAACTTCTTTCTGTAAACACAGGACATTTTGTACTTCCTGGCAGCTTTTTTTTTTAATACTAATTGTTCTGTCACTCAGCAGATTTTCTTCTTCTTTCCAGTTGGATATGGGTATCCCAGCAATGACAAAATGCTGTAACCAGCTTGATATTTGTTATGACACATGTGGAGCCAACAAGTACCGCTGTGATGCAAAGTTCCGCTGGTGCTTGCATTCCATTTGCTCAGATCTCAAGAAAAGCTTGGGCTTTGTCTCCAAAGTTGAAGGTAAGCTCATACTTCTCCCTTAAAGTTTTACTGCCATATTAGTGAATTTACAGTATATGACCCAAAATGAAATCTGTATTTTAAAAGCAAAGTGTGTCTAAAGTACATTTTTGTTGTATAATGGGATGAGGGGTAACCTGTCTGGTTTTTAATGCCAACATACAAAATTGGCCTGGACACCAGTAAGTAAAGATCTTAAAGCTTAAGTTTACAGGAAAAAAAAGGGGGGCATTACTTGCTTTCAGTGAAATGTGTCCTTTGCGCTGCTGTATCCTCCTTTTCGCCGAAATGTTCCTCCTCTGATTATACCCGCCGCTGTAATCTTCCGGTGCAAAAAATTGGGATAGCAGTGCTGAGAATCAGTGAAATATTGAAGTATATGTGTCCGTTTTTTACAAGTCCTTGGGAAGAGGTTAAAAAATATATATAAAAACCTGGGAGAGCGACGGAGCAATGAGGAGACAGGAGAGGGATGTTGTCCATAAAGCTGCTGATCCCAGTCTGTATTCCGGGGGCAAGCCTTCCAAAACGGGGGAGATTAGAGCAGAACTCCAACATGTATAGGAACAAAAGAAGAGAAGGCGCCTCCAGGTTAAACGACAAAGGGCTTTAATAAATTATAGGTAAACGGCATCCACTTACATATAATTATTAGAAATCCGGCATGTAGATCCTGTAGAATGTAGATGGTCCTGTAGTGACGTCCTACCGCGCTAGATGTTTTAGCTGTTGTTGCTCGTTAATCTGTCCCAAAGTTAACCTCCCCTGGTCAGTCGTCTGTCCCCCGGTACAATCCTTCCCCCTTTAGTCAACCTGTACCCCAGTTCAATCTCCCTCCTGTCAGTCTGCCCCACTGTACACTAAGTAGAAGAGTAATACGAACAGTGGGTGTGGCAAAATTGTGTTAATGGTCGGAGGGGCTGGAGATCTGAGGTAAATAAAGCAATTCCTCCCAGTATGGTCCACTGCAGGTCAGTCTGCCCTGAAGTATAAACCTTCCATCCCTCCAGGTCAATCTGTCCACCAGTATAAACTCTCTAGGTCAGTCTGACTGAACAAGGGGGATTGTACTGGGGGACAGACTGACAGTCTATCCCCCAGTTCAATCTGTCCCCCGGTATAATACCCACCAGGTCAGTCTGCTCCCTCAGGACAATCCCCCCAGGTCAGTCAAACTGTCAGACTGACCTAGGGGGATTGTACTGGGGCACAGACTGATTCCCAGTACAATCCCTTGAATAGTTGTGCAAATGTTTATCAAATCCTTGTTTTCACTAAAAATACACTAAAATCATTATTGGCAACATAACTTACAACATTCCTGTTAAATTCCTACTAAGGCCTTGTTCACATGAGGCTTACTAAAGTGGGAGAGCTGTGTTTATGTGCATGGGGATGCCCAGTCCTATTCACATCATTTGGAACACAGTGGCTGCACTTCCTTTTTTTTTTATTTTTTATTATTGGCATATTGCTTTGTGGGGCTTTGGATTACCCCTGCAGTAAACAGTTTTTGTTGTATCACATCTTTATGTAATGTTTTCTTTTTCCCTATAGCCTGTGAATCCGTGGCCGACACAGTCTTTAACACAGTCTGGACCTTGGGATGTAAACCTTTCATGAATAGCCAAAGAACATCCTGCATCTGCAATGAGGAGGAGCGGGAAGAGCTATAATCAGTATAAATCCATTTAGTAATCCTGGAGTATTGCTGTAGTCCAAAGACTGTTGATCAGCGAAGACTACAGGGTTACAGTGCAGCACAGCCTGGGAACTGACGCATTGCATTTGTGTAGTGACAGTCCTCTTATCTACAGTGTGAGCTTGCCACTAGCCTGATGACATCTGCAGGAATGTGACTGATTGCATTTTCAGATGCCTGCCTTGTGTCTGAATTGCTGAGCTCTTCCTACTGGCCAAGTGAAATCTTTGATTCCATACTGCACTATTTCAAGTTCTCTCCCTGCCAAAAATCATAGTTCAGCCTATTTATTATAGTTATACAAGTCCTCTTTTCAGTTGGAAATTGGTCTTGAGATAACTCAAACTATTTCTCCTTTGAGAATATTACATTTGAATTATCCTACTGAGTTGGAAATGTTCCCCATTTGAAGGAGTTATGTATTTAAAGAATCATTAGGGTATGTTCTAGAAAAAACAGGTTTCCTCTAGGTTGTGATATGCATTTAAAGGGTCAGTTCACCTTTACCAAAAAAACTGTAGCCAAGGGGCACTTTTAGGAAAAAATAAAAACTGTGCATCTTTGACTAAAGTTTAAAAATATAGATGTAGGCCATTTACTTATCTCATTAAGCCTGACTGGAAAACTCCCAGGATATTGCTAAGAGAGGCCTAGCTATAGCTATTCACCTTAGAGATTGAGTGAAGGTGAACAGCAATAGCTGGGGCTCTCTTTGCAATGTCCTAGCAACATCCTGGGAGTTTTCCAGTCAGACTTTATAAGTGGCCTACATCCAGGGCTTTTTTCCAGTAGGAATGTGGGGTAACGCAGTTCTGTCACCTCCAGAACTGAATGGCAAGGGGTGTGCTGGAGGGTCTGTTGATGCTGGCTGCTGTGGAATCTATTGTTGCTGGAGGGGGGATCTATTTTTGCAGAGGAAGGGGGTCTTGGGAGGTTGCTGGGGAGGTCTTCTGTTGTGCGTTGGGATCTATTGTTTCTGGGGGGAATCATTGCTGGGAGGGTTCTACTGTTGAGGGAGGCCATTTTACCTGACTGCTGGAGGGTCAATTGATGCTGACTGCTGGGGAATCTATTGTTTCTGAATGGGATCTATTTTTGCTGGTGGGGGGATCGATTGTTGCTGGGGGTGGGTCTTATGTTGCAGGGGTCAATCATTGCTGGGAGGGATTTAATGTTGAGGGAGAGGTCTAATGTTCCTAGCTGCTGAAAGGTCTATTGATGCTGCATGTTGGGATACCAGTGTTGCTGGGTGTGTATTGTACTGCCTTTCTTGTTATCATTAACAAATTCTATACAAAATACTAGAGAATTCTCTAAAAGGGGTGGTACTGGGAGGTCGGTAAGGGGTGGACCTAAGGAATGGTGCTTGGAGGTAGGTAGGGGGCAGAGTCAAGGGGTGACTCAGAAGGGAGGCATTCCTGCACCTATTCTCTGAGAAAAATGGCATTCAATTTAGGTCATAGCTGAACAATTTGTTTTTATCTACAGACGCCCCCTATCTGCATAGACATATTTCTGGTAAAGGTGAACTAACCCTTTAATTATATTAAACTTTAACAACTCAAATGAACACATTGCAGTAAGTAGGGTCACGCAGAGCTGGATGGGGTTGTTTACTCCAATTTTTAATAAAGAAAATGGTTTGTGAAAAAAACTTGCCTTGTATCTCAGTAATTTGTGCTACTTTATTAAAGGAATTAAGAATCATAACTCAATAAAATGTGTGAATTTTGACTTAAATTGTCCAATTATGTAAAAAGCTAATTCCTGTTTACCTAAAGTGTATTATATCCCAAAAATCCATATATTTGTTTGGCTATTCATATTATGCTTATTGGATGTACCTGTATTGTTTTTATTTGTACTCTGTAGCTAAATACATGGTGATCCTGCCAGTTCCCCTTACAAACCGACACTTCCACCAGACACATTCAATGCTGGCTCTCCATATCAACCTCTTTACTGCTAAAACACACTGCATTCGCCACTCCAGAGGCTGGCACGACTGAAGGTTTTTACCCTCATGCATTCAATGCATATCATATCTAACTAAGCTTGATCTAGCAGCGATGTGCACGAGACCCGAGGCTCTCCTGGATCTCTCCCTCATAATTGGCTGAGATGCAGGCTCCAGCCAATTAAATAAACATTTTTCCTTTCCAATCACTTTAAAACCATTACTAACTTTACCAGCAGTTGCGCTTATGAAACATAGTGGCAGTGGCAGGAGGGGGAGGGGGAATCATAAAACTATCATGAAATCTACACAGTTGGAGAATGTGCTTCCTTCGCTATGTGACGTGTCCAGCCTGCCCACATAAGACACACAACCCCGAATAAGATGAACATGAGTGAGAGCTTGCAGGCACCGGACAAACAAAAGTAATATACATACCTGGAATTCATCTTTAAAACTGGAAACATCTGTGACAATATTGGCTCTTCTTTGCATTGACATTTTCACAAATAAAAGTGGCCATCGCGGGACACAGCATGCTTTATAAACATGAGAACCTGGGTTATGCGCGGCCTACAGGAGAATGGTCACTGCCAAGAAAAGACATCAAGTCCTCTTCTATATAATCCTGCCTCTCAAGGCCAGTATCAGTTTTTTTCAACAGTGTCTAAAATGAATGGTCATGGAAGTGTATCTCCTTACACAAGCTTTACCAGATCTATTCCTACAGCCCAAAGCGAAGATGGATTGGTACCTGAGCACCTTTTGTCGGAACTTTATATTTCGATGGGATTTACCTGTACTGTGACCTTTCGGCTCTGGACCATGCGGTAATGGAAACTTTGTGCACTCTGACTAACCAAGGTGTTTTTTCAGCAAGATGCTGTACAGGTTTAAGGACAGTGGAACCCTGGTATAGGGGGATTGAGTCCTTAAAGATCAGTTAGATGCTGCCTGCCATGATGGGTAAAGATTAGATCCGGTCCTGCAATCAGATCCTGCGGCAGGAATAGTTAGTCCCTGAGTAGCCTTGGTCCTAGTAGGTTTTTCCATTAAAGTGCTGCCTGCTTTTTTCAGTTTCTACACTAGAAGGCATTTTTCCTTTGCTGTGTAATGTGAGGTCAGTTTGGGCTAGCTTTGCCTTGATGATTCATGCTTCCTGTGAAGTTGACTTTCTGCAGCTGGTCATGGATGAATATTTTTCGGTGACAGATTCCTCCAAAATTTGGTGGGAGAAGCATGTGCATGGGAGTGTATACATGCATGTGGCTGGGAAGAGCAGGAGTTTATGCACATGGTCTAGGAGCTGGGAGTGCTAAAGAAGGTTCCTGGCAGCATTAGAGACATATGTCGGCATTTTAAACAGCTGCAGGTAAACCAGCCTCAGGGTTCACTGCACAGGGCAGCATGTTGTGGATTCAGTCAGTGGGAAGGGCAATACTTGTGGAGGCAAAGGAAGCTCACAGCTATGGCTTGGTACACTTAAACTAGTTATTTTCAGGTTCCCCCATCCCCAGCTTATTGGGGCTGCTTTTTTGGGCACAGGTCTCATTATTGGTCAGCATGCTTGTCATGTCCAACAGAAAGTGAATTGGTGGGATCAGGACTGGGAGGGGCATATTGGTCCTAGCATCAGGTCTGGAAGACACTGGACTGAGTCTGGCTGGTGCAGCTTTCCCTGAAAGACCAAGTATGGCAGGTGGCTCAGAGCCTTCGTGCTTGTCTGGTCTGGGGACTATGGATGGGGACGTTGTATGTAACCAAGGAGGGTGTGGGCCTCTAAGTCAGCAAAATCAAACTTTAAGTCCACTACACTATGAAAGGTCGCCCCCACTTGGACAGGTGGGGGCTGTCTGCTGGAGTTTGCAGACAAAATAGCAGATGAATGGGTTTGTGATACAGTGTCTCCAGCCTACAAGTTGGAGTTCTGAGAATTTCCACCTCCATGTTTGATGCATTCAGATGTTTCTGCAAATCCCCCCAAAAAAGGTATTTGTTGTTGCAGGCATTACATCACCTCTTGTGTCTGTGAGTGATCAAACCAGTGTCATTATCCAAGGAGTTTAAGGATTTTACTCAAATCTCTTTGATTCCCCAGCTGAATTGCAATGTTCATCCAATTTTAGACCTAAAAATAACTGACCATTTTTTTTAAGGTAAAGTGTTTTTGAATGGAGTCGTTATGTTCAATGGGAGCCTCTATGCAGCCAAGAGATTTTCTGGCGTCAATTAACATAAAGGACACTTATATGTCCATCCCCATTTCTGCTCTTTATCAGAGGTTTTCTTGGTTTGCAACAGGGGATCAGCATTATCAGTTTGTTGCCTTACCATTCGTTCTGGACACCGCCCCTCGGGAGTTCAAGAAGATTCTAGCTCCAATTTTGTTTTTTTAAGAGTAAAAGGAGTGCTCATTTTGGGGTATTTGGCCCAACCTGCTGCTATCAGAAAATGTATTACCACTGAACAGTAAACAGAATTTTGTGGTTGTGCCCATCACATAAAATGTGGGAGTATGATGTTTAAAGACCTATAAAAAGATAAGCCAAGTACACTAATGTATAGTTCTGGGAAGGCACTTAAATAAATCACCACAATTACAGTGAATCTATGCTCTTAAAAGAAGAAACATATACGTTATATGACAGGGATCACAGCTGGAGTGATAAATCACATTATGCCTGAAGGTACCAAATCTTATTTATGTCTGGAACAAGTCTAACTATTACACCAGTCTGGCACCATTTCAAGATTTATAGCCAAGGTGGCCTTTGGATTTTTTGTGCAAAAGAGACATTTAACCACCAAAATAAAAGTGAATCTTCTTCACCATTCACACTTAGGAGGACATTAAAGTGGATGGCCCATCAAAAAAAATATTAAAAGCCAGCAGCTACAAATACTGCAGCTGCTGACTTTTAATATTAGGACACTTACCTGTCCTGGAGTCCAGCGCCGTCTGTAGCAGAGGACAAGCGTTCGCTCGTCTCTCTGCTGCTCCCTCCTCCATCCACGGTGAGGGAACCAGGAAGTGAAGCGCTCCGGCTTCACTGCCCGGTTCCCTACAGCGTATGCGCGAGTCGCGCTGCGCCCGCCGATTGGCTCCCGCTATCGGCACCCCCCTCCCCCTGAAAAGTATCAAATTTGAAACCGGAGGGGGGAGGGTTCCGCTTTAAGGAAAACTGCATTTATGCATGCAACCGATTTTTAACCTTCCATAAACCTACATAAAACATTTAAGACTTTAGAATCACTTTGGGATGCGGTTACGTCTCTACTATTGAAATAAATGGCGGTGGCTGATAAGTTGCGCTGCCTCCTGAAAACATCATGCTGATTTTTTTTAACACAACCCTACCACACCTATGTGTACTGCACTGTGTGGTGCTCATTGTAATATTCATGGCAGGCATTAAAAGCAGGTTAGAAGGCTTTAAAAAAAAATTCTTTAAATTCTATTTAAACACATGGTATTGAGGCACGTGTGAGCGAGTCCTAAAAGCTACCCCACACCCCAGGGAGCTTTTTAGCATCTTTGTCCTGGGTGACAAAGAATGATGTCCTGGCCCAGAACTTACAGTAATTACCGTAAAAATACCTAGTCGAGAATTTTGAAAATTTACGTTCTTCGACAGATGCTGGTAAACTATTGCTGACAAATACATTGTGATACACGCAGTCCAGTTACTAAAATAAATATGGGGCCTGTCAATGATAAACACATTTTAAGAATACTGGTTACCTGACTGTCACTGGCTTTAATGCCAACTGACTCAATAACCCTAAACAAGCATGTGGCCTAGAAATTTCTTCTGAAGACCAGGTCCAGATTTAGTCTGTCTGATGTGGGAGTGCACAGTCAGAAGGACAGAGGATATGGTCAGCATTTTGTAGAGCAGTGTACAGAGGCCATTAGGTTGTAGGGCTGTGTGCAGGGGGTCAGCAGGGCACAGGATGAGAGGTCAGTAGGACAGGGGTCAGCTGGGTAGAGAGCAGGGGTTACCTGGGAAGAGGACAGAGGGTTAGTAGGGCAGTGTACAGAGGTCATGAAGGCAGAGGAGAAGGGTCTGTAGAACAGGGGTCAGTATGGCAGAAAAGAAGGGTCACAAGGGCAGAGGACAAAAGTGCGGGGGTCAATATAGCACCACTTCCCCTCTTAGCCAAAGTCCCCCACCCCCTCCTAGCACATGTACCGCAATTTTTCCTCCTTGCACAAATCTCCACCCCAGTCTACCCTTTCCTGCAAACCTCTCATCCCAGATTAGTCTTACCCCCTCCCTTTACTCTTTTGTGTTCCTGGTATAATTCTCCTACCTGCAAATTCTACCTCCCCACAAACTTGCAGATGGGAAATTGCTACAGAGCCAGGAGGAGGTGAGGGGTGTGCTATGCTCTCATGTGTCATAACTGCTCCTCCATGCAGCAGATGACACAGGTTCTCTCTTACATAGGGCTGTACAACCACAGTGTGATTACCCGCTACCACCCAGCAGCAGGAAATGTGGGTACTTCGGTATGGCTTTTTTCACTTTAGTCCCCTGCACCAAGTTGCCCCACCCCTATATGCCTTGTCCTGGCCCTGAGGGATGAAGGAAAAGAGCTCAGTGGCCAAAGAGAATGTCCATGGGGTGGACGGCATGGGGGGCAGCCCATCCCAGCAACCCCCCTGGACACAGCCATACTAAACACTTATTCCAAGTCAGTGCCTCAAAAAGGACTGAAGTCATTGGATAGGCATATCACAGCCAGGTAATTAGTATTAGTCACAGCACTTACTGCAGCCTCCATATTCTTTTAGTTCCTTTAAGAAAACTGATGATGTGAAGAGTTTGTTGCCTAGCACAGCTCACCCATCTAGTATGTAAGCCTTTTTTTATGATATACTAGAATATTGCACCATAAATATTTCCTACAAGTGCACTAAAACCATCATTTGCTTATGGTAGACACAAACATGCCAAGAGTGATATACACATGTAATTAATATAATCATAAAAAAACATTAGAAAACATTTCACCATACAAGCAGATGTATATATGTAATTTACAGGTGAACAATGTGGCATACAAATGATAACAACAGAGCACAACCACTTGTACTACACACACAATACAGACATATGGGCAGTCTCTGAGGACATTTGTAATTGTTATTCACAGTTTTCATGTTCATTAACTTTTACTGGGATGTTGAATAATCCTGGAAAATCAGTTTCCATGCATTCAACACGTATACACCAATTGTCATTTAAAAGGGAATAATTTAAAGGGCATGGTACGCAAAAGACTCTGATGCTCATTTTTTATTTTATAACCATGTTGCTGCACTAAAAATTGTCTTTAAGGACCGCAAATCAAAATGTGCTTCTGGCATTATGGATTTATTACACTTCCTGTCTATATGTGTGATGACTGCATGCCATTTCTAAGGATGGGTTTTCTGATGGTGACAACAGTGGATCATGCCTGTATTAAATAAGCTATGTGTAGCCTCCATTGAAAGACAGGATGCCAATGCAGACACACAAATGGGGGGAAATGATAAATCTTATTTCTTTTTTTTATATAGTCATATATAGATATACAGTAAAACCTTGGATTGCAAGCATAATTTGTTCCGGAAGCATGCTTGTAATCCAAATCACTTGTATAGCAAAGCAAATTTTCCCATGAGAAATAATGGAAACTCAAATGATTCGTTCCACAACCATTTATTCATAAGTCCTTCAGTCTATAATCCATATAAAAAGATTAGAGCAATGCAATAAGTTGTGTAACCATAAAATGTCCGTCCACAAATGGAAGCCTCCCCAAGGGGATTTGAAGCAAAATCCAGCAGGAGCTACAGAGTATAAAAGAGAAGAGAGGAGCCTCTAAGTGTAACAATATGGTTACATTTAGCAACTCACGTGGTTGATGATTTAAAGAGACACATCTAAGTATGCAGGGATCCGGAGTAAAGCGAACCACATAGACCGTCCTCTTCACCACCGGCTCTCACCGCTGTCAGTCTGCAATCGTGACCGGGAAGACAACCATGCAGTAGAGCGATCTAAAAACGAGGCTTGAACCGCCCATGAAAGGGACGACATCAATGGTGGTGCAGAGGATGGTCTGTCTGGATGGACAGCTTTACCCCGGTTGTCTGCATACATAGATGTGCCTGTTTTAATCATCAACCATGTGAGTTTCTAAATGTCGTACCTTCATTAAAGCGGAGTTCCACCCAAAAATGGAACTTGCGCTTTTCAGAACCCTCTTCCTCTCCAGTGTCATATTTGGCACCTTTCAGGGGTAGGGGGATGCAGATACCGGTCTAAAACAGGTATTTGCACCCACTTCCGGACATAGACTCCCGTAGACTTCCCCACCGTCAGAATACACTGATCAGCATTGCAGGCTACAGCTGGCGGCACTGAGCGAACTGGAAAAATATGACAGGGTGGTTTTACAGAAGTTGATTGGTAGAGCGCCTTCTGTACAACCTACTGGCCCATACATGGATTGAAATTCGGCCCGTCCCTGCTGAACCAGACACATTTTAAATCCATGTAAGGACAGGTTTAAGGCTGGCACACACGGGCCAAATACTGCTTATCGCACATTGCTTAGGATGGGAACCTCTTCGTTTTATTTTGCTCAGCCCGCTGGGTTGAATGAAAAGAAAGACTTCTGGTGTGTACCTAGCATTAGTGATCCTGTTTCTCCACGAAGATAATGTCCTGAAGTCAAAACCATGACAAAGCTACAAGATAGGATAGTTAAACATTTAGCGACCATGTTGCTAAACCCTGGATTGTCCATAGCATTCAAAAACACAAAGTAACAATTTTTGTCATTAAACTTAGTTTGCAATCATCTTAAGTTTGCACATCACCAATGGTCTTAACTACCTTACTGAGGGATCTAAAAGGTCAGACTGAATATAAAACTTTTGCTGTGCTGTTGGTGAATTGCAGTCCTTCACCTTTAAAAATAGGAAATGAATTGCCAGGCCAAATACATAACCAGACAGTGGCAGTGCGTCCATTAGGGGCGCATGGGTTCTGCCCCCTCTCTCTAGCCATCCCCTCTGTGAATTATGGATAGATTCATGCATTGCATGAATCTATCCACAGCCGCTGTAGACACCCCCTCCCCCCCATTCAGGCATTCGGCCCCTTGCTGGGCACCTGAATTACAGTGGTGTTTTTAAAGCATCTGATTAGAGCCATAGGCTCTAATAGGCGTCAAAAAATGTGCACTGTGCGCGCAAAGCATTGCGCTCGCCGTGCACCCAGGTGTGTTAGCAAAATAATTTGATTTGCTAACACTGAACCGCCACTCAGTCATTCAGGAGGCCCGGTTGTAATACCAGGCACTTGATTAGCTGAAGGTAGAGGCAATCTCATTGGCCGGCTAGCAAAGCAGGAAGAAAACACGCACGAAGGACGCATTGGAGGACACAAGGCCATTGCCGTGCTACCCGTTTTACAGGTCGCCACCTGTCCCACTGCCTGACCCACCACCACAATGGGGTAAGAGCCGGGCAGACAGCGGGCAGTCACAGTGGTTGCATAATATAGGCACAAAGGCTGAATTGATGGGGCACAGTTGGCTGCATATGACGGGCACAGTTGGCTGCATATGATGGGCACAGTTGGCTGCATATAATGGGCACAGTTGGCTGCATATAATGGGCACAGTTGGCTGCATATTATGGGCACAGTTGGCTGCATATTATGGGCACAGTTGGCTGCATATTATGGGCACAGTTGGCTGCATATTATGGGCACAGTTGGCTGCATATTATGGGCACAGTTGGCTGCATATTATGGGCACAGTTTGCTGCATATTATAGGCACAGTTTGCTGCATATTATAGGCACAGCTGGCTGCATATTATGGGCACAGTTGGCTGCATATGATGTTTTTGTTTCAGTATTTTTTTTAGAATTTTTCAGTTCATTTGCGTCCCCCCAAAAAATGTGAGCACCAGCTGCCACTGTAACCAGAACATAGTTGGGTTAATTAAAGAAAAACAAGACAAAGGGCATTAGTTATAAATAAAATTTTGATGAGATGTTCAAACAAAAAGAATCATAATATAGTAGTATGTATATACAACATGGTGGATATGGATGGAAATTAAATTACTCCTCCATGTCTATTATTATAGGTCCTCCAGTGAGAAGGTGGTTTGACAGGTGACTTGTTTCTTCTTCCATATCTGCTGCTCTGCGCATCCGTCTGCGGCATCCTTGAGCACAACGTGAACGCTCATCTGTAGCTCCACACACTAATATCTGGCAGTGAAGGAACACCTCCTATATGCAAAAAAAAAAAAAAAAACAGTAATATTCTTAAAGGCAGAGTAAACATTTCTACTTCTACCAGGTGATTTTCACCTGCATGAGATGTGCATTGATCATATAGTTTTGGTGTCACTAGTTGCCTTGTACACACATCCTATAGTAGGAGTTTTCACATTCCTGTGTCAGCAGTTTTTGTTTGTGTTCAAAGAGTAAGCATGAGGCATGACTCTGCACAGATTAACACATGACCTCTGTCTTTAGTATTAAGGCCCGTACACAACATACGAAAATCGGATGGAAATATTTATACGTCAAGCTTTCTGCCGATTTTTAGATCGTTAGTACAGTGCTTTTGACAGCCGATTTTGCTTTTTCGTCAGACAAAAGCTGAATGTGCAGACTTTAAAATTTTTGTCGGATGTGAACTCAACATGCGATTTTCGTTTCATTAGTACAGTTTTCGTAAGAGCAAGACTACGTATGCTCAAACGAAAGAATACATACAAAACTATTCAACACATTGGGGGTTATTTACGAAAGGCAAATCCACTTTGCACTACAAGTGCACTGCAAGTGCACTTGTAGTGCAGTTGCTGTAGATCTGAAGGGAAAGACCTGAAGGGGAAGACCTGAAGGGAAAGACCCGAAGGGAAAGACCCGAAGGGGAAGACCTGAAGGGGAAGACCCGAAGGGGAAGACCTGAAGGGGAAGACCCGAAGGGAAAGACCTGAAGGGAAAGACCTGAAAGGTAAGACCTGAAGGGTAAGACCTAAAAGGGAAGCTCTGCTGATTTTATCATCCAATCATGTGCAAGCTAAAATTATGTTTTTTATTTTCCTTGCATGTCCCCCTCCGACTTACAGTGACTGCACTTCCAAGTGCACTTTCAGTACACTTGTGGTGCAAAGTGGACTTGCCTTTCGTAAATAGCCCCCATTATGTCCTTTCTGACATTGTATTCTGTCGTACAAAATGTTTCATATTGTAAGTAACCTCTTCACTTTCAACATGAGATTAGCATGCCACAAAAATGGACGTTCGGTCATCCAAAAATAGAAGCGTGTGTACAAGGCTTAAGACCCAACATTACCTCTGCAAAAACGATATATCCCAAAATCTCTGGGTCTCTCAGTCTAGCACAGTGCAGTTGAGAACTACATGGTAATTAGTTTGTGAATAAGACAAGGGGCCAGATTCTCAGCGGCGCTACGACGGAGTATCTCAGATACCCCATCGTATCGCTGTTTTTTTTGCCTCGTATCTATGCGAGTGATGCTTAGCATCACTTTGGCATAGATACGCTTCTACATCCAACAAGTGTAATACCATTACACTTGCGGATCGTAGTTGTAATGACAACTCCGGCCACTAGGTGGCCTTTACGTTGTTTTTTCATTTGCATATGCAAATGAGGCTAGTACGCCGATTCCCGATCGCTTTTACGCTGCCCCGTCGTCGCGTACGTCGTTTTCGTCCGCGTAAGGTTACCCCTGCTTCTATGAGGAGTAACCTTACGAAGTTCCGTCAGATGCCGTCGGGTGCCGTCGGATGCCATGTTAAGTATGGCGTCGGGTCAGTTTCGGCTTTTTCCGTCGCTTACGTCGTTTTACTAACTCGTTCGCGAATAGGGCATTGCGTAAGTGACGATCACGTCGTTTTGACGTCGGTTTCAACAAAGCTTTCCGACGTGAGCTGGAGCATGCGCACTGGGCTTTTTCCCCGGCCAGCGCATGCGCAGTTCGTTCGACGCGGGGGCGCGCTTAATTTAAATACAAGCCGCCCCATTTGAATTACGCGGGCTTACGCTGGGCCATTTTCGCTACGCCAACGCAAACTACGGAGCAAATGGTTGAGAATATGGCACTTGCTCTAGTACGATGCGGCGGCGTAGTGTAAATGGCTTACGATACGCAAGCGAAATTCTATGAGAATCTGGCCCAAGGTGTAGAATAAAGCATTATGTGTGGTGAAAGGTTGAGGAAAAGTGAGAAATTAGAGATGAATAGGAGAAAAAAATAGATTGTTGCCTAGACTGCCATAGGGTAGGATGGTATCATGAGGCACTGACCTGTATAATGGTACTAAAGGATCCCTCTAAATAGTAATGAAGTGGACTGGGTACAATGTCGTAGGGATCTACAAATAGAAGTAGGTAAAGGGAAAAGGGTTATTCATTATTTTCCCTTTACCTACTTCTTGTCATACCATTAGGCATGTAACCCTGTTTTAAATAAAAAATATCTGTTTCAAGGAGGTGTGTTTGAGCCTTACGGCGTTTTCCACTTCGCCGAGCATCGGCTTCCTCCGCCCGTCCTTAGTTTCCTCCTTGTCCCCGCCCCTTCCCCCCTCCCCCTGGCTCAGTGTGGGTTACCCCCTTTTTTGGAACTTCCTTGAGACATGAGGATGGCCCACCTTCCCCAGCTTTCGGCCCTTTTTGTTCCAACCTGGCCTCCCTTTCCTCCATCATGGATGCTCCTCTCCAGTTGCCTGCCGCCAGCGGCGGATGTTCTTAGCGGACCACCCTTTCCGAGTTATGGCGCTCACCTTGGTAATTATACATGCATATATATATATATATATATATATATATATATATTTAATCAATTATTCCATTTTATATAATTTATTGTCTGCACAATGGACTTTATTTGTATATACTATATTTATATTAACATTTATATTATACAGCTATGTTGTCTTGGTTGATATAATTCGACAGTTTTCATGTCTGCAACCTCATTTTCCCCTGAAGATGACCCACAGCAACTCAAGGGTCGAAACGCGTCGGAGTCTTGCGCATAAGTTTATTTAATTTATACACTACTGTCTACAAATGTTTTACATTGTTTTGATTAGAGGTCATGTGTTTGACTTCTCATTGGAGGATCTCCTCTACTCTGTAACCTATTTTCTCCTCATTAAATTGCACTATTATGTTAATTATATTTGATTTGTAATTGATACATCTTTTTGATCATTGTTTGATAATTGTTTCTGCAACTCAAAGCCCCCTGGGGTACTTCTCCTTTTCTTCATACGTTAATCAGGGGTGTGCAGCACAGAACCCACCCTTAGTATCGCCTTTCCTTGCATGGTAATTAGTTTTGACAGACACAAGCAGGCAGAGCAATCACAGACACACGCACAGAGAGCTTACTTGCAGTTTGGAAATTATGCCTTTCATCATATTAGTACCCCTACATTTGGAACAGGCAGAAAGCTGGAGGGAGAGTGTGCAGAAGCCTGGCATTGAATCCACAATCTACCTATTGCAGGTACACCACGTTGCACATTTTTTTAACTAAAAAATGCATTTATTATTTTTTTGTTAAAGGTAAATTTAAACATTTTGTTACATGGTACAACACACACTATTACAATGCAGATATTTTACACAGGCTATTAAATTAGATTTTAAATACTGATGACTGAGCAGCAAGTTAACACATCTCATGGATTAAGAACAACCTTTATTCCTGAAGCAAACAAGTGTTATCTAAAAATCAACTAATTGTACCCCGTCCTCTTCATTGATTTGTGATGTGCTGAGGCTTTTCATTGAACAGGCTAAAGAGCAAACACCACAACACCATGACAAGGAATAATAAACTATTAGGTAAATGGAAAAACATTAATAAAATGTAACGTACTTTGAACAAAAAAAAAAATGTAAATTAAAATGAATGCAATTTAAAGTTGAATTTAACTGTATTTGAGCACAATAAAACTATTATTTAAATATTTAATATTCAAAACAAACTCATCCATCCATCGATGTCTCTACGATTTATTTTTTTAAGAAATCACCTTGAAAAGCACCCCCTAGACTTTCTAGCCACAGCAATCTTGAGTAAGGGGAGATCATTTATTTAATGTCTACTAACCTCTCCTCCCCTCCTGAATGCTCCTGGGATGTATTACATCATTTTGACCTAGGCCTGAAAACCAGAAAGTAACTGAAGAAATGTGAAAAATAAGTTTAAAACCAGTAAATATGATATACACTATATTGTCAAACATATTGGGATGCCTGCCTTTACACACACATGAACTTGAATGCCATCCCAGTCTTAGTCTGTAGGGTTTAATATTGAGTTTGCCCACACTTTGCAGCTATAACAGCTTCAACTCTTCTTGCTCATCCATGACTTTATGGACCTTGCTTTGTGCACTGGTACGCAGTTATGTTGGAATAGGAATGGGCCATCCCCAATCTGTTCCCACAGAGTTGGGAGCATGAAATTGTCCAAAATGTCTTGGTATGCTGACACCTGAAGAATTCCCTTCAGTAGGACTAACAGCTAAGCCTAACCCCTGAAAAACAACCCCACACCATAACTCCCACCAAATGATTTGGACCAGTCAACAAAGCTAGGTCCATAAAGACATGTATAAGTGAGTTTGGGGTGAAGGAACTTGAATGGCCAGCACAGAGTCCTGACCTCAACCATGGCCCTTTAGTTCCAGTGAACGGAATTCCTCAGGCATCAGCATACCAAGACATTTTAGACAATTTTAATGCTTCAAACTTTGTGGGAACAGTTTGGGGATAGTCTCTTTCTGTTCCAACATGACTGCACACATGTGCACAAATCAAGATCCATAAAGACATGGATGAGCGAGTTTGGGTAAACTTAACTGGCCCGCACAGTCCTGACCTCAACCTTTGGGATAAATTTGAGCGGAGACTGTGAGCCAGGTTTTCTCGTCCAACATCAGTGCCTGACCTCACAAATGCGCTTCTGGAAGAATGGTCAAACATTACCATAGACACACTCCTAAACCTTGTGGCCACCCTTCCCAGAAGAGTTGAAGCTGTAATAGTTGCAAAGGGTGGGCCAACTCAGTACTGAACCCTACGGATTAAAACCGGGATGCCATTAAAGTTCATATACTTTTGACAACATAGTGTTCTTTGCTATATTTTTACTAATGCTATAAGGATTAGAGGGTTTAGTTCCAATTTAAGTAAATAGTAAAAGCAAACAAATGAGCTTAGCTTCACCCCCAGGGTCCTGTCATCCCTATCCACTTGGTGCTTGAAAAAGTCAAGGTTTGATTCTTAATAAATAAAATATGCAGGTTAGGAATGGATTCCAGCGTTGACTTTTTAAAGGAAGTAGTTAAATACTACTAAAATATTAATGGAAACTAAAGGCAAAACTTTTTTAAAGTTTTGTTTACAACGGAGCGGGATTAGAACGCTCGTTAAGGAGATTCACCCTCTCTATTTGTCCTGTTTATCTCTATCATTGAACGTGAAAGTAAAAGAAGATCCCAAATTTTGGGCTGTCCCAGAAAAGTAATAGAGGTGAAACCTTTCAATGGGGACACTAGTTCTGGTGACCTGGGGGGCCCCAAAGGAGTTCCCTTAATTTGCTGGGATTTCGTCAAACTTCCTGTTTGCTTATAGGACAGAAAGTGAAGGGAAATCTCCACAATGGGACATAAATGGAGGGAAAAAAATCTGGCACAGGTTATAACCCTCCGTTGCTCTATCCAAAATGAAAAACAATATTTTCCCTATGGTTCTAGTTTAATTAAAGGAAACCTTTTTTGAGAAAACTTTGAGGCTGCCTATGCTGGCTTCTTGGTCGCAAAACCTATTTGCTTGGCTATCATGGTCACTGAAAATGCGTTGCAGGTAAGGACCTCTGAAAGTCCCAACTTTCCTGATCTGGATACTTGTTCTAGGTCAGTGACTTGAAAAGATGTTAAATGTTCTTTGATTGGACAAGATAGAGATCATGAAGTCACCACCCCAATTCTCCACCTTTTACTTTCTCCATCAGTCCGTCCCTCACTGTTATACCCTTTGCATTTTCAACACTGGGTGCATGCTTGTGTCTGCTAACAATTATAAAGTTTCTATTTGGACTTCTTTTATCCCCTTATGCTGCTAAATGTATAATACATGTTTTCTATTTTTTTAATTATGGTGTTTGTAAGCTAATCCATTCATTGTAATCTACTGTGAAATGACTACAGTGATGAGACATCATCGTCCTGAAGTCCATTGAGTCACAGTTATATGAAAAACTTTGTTTATCTTCTAACCTCTTCATACATTATGAATAGGTCTGAAGATAAACAGAGGCACGCAAACCTGGTATAAGAAGGAGAATGGCTTGAGCAGGGATTGGACATGGCTGGGAGAGGAGCAAATTGATAGGAGAGAAATAGTTGGGATTGAACACCTAATGGGGAAGAGGTAGCCAGGGGAGAAGCAGTTTCACACAGAAAGGAGATGGCTGGGAGAGGAGCAGCTTCACAAAAGAGAGGGGGTCAGGACTAGAAGCTGACAGCAAATCCTGTATAAGTATAAACAACCCTGTGCATGGAGCACAGTGGGATGGGTGCAGAGCACCAGCAGGCCACGTGTTGGGCACCAGGGAACTAGAGCTTGCTCCAGCATCTCTCTATTCTGAATGTTTGGGAACCTGTCAGCTTACAGCATCCGGCTAATCTGGATCTTTTAGAACTTGTTGTCTTCTAATATCGAACTACCCTTGATCTCACAGGGCCTGTCAGCTTGTAGCATTTGGCTACTGTAGATCTCTCAGGACCACAGCTTTAATTTCCCTGGATAACGCAGGATCTGACTGATTCCAGCATTTGACATCACTGGGTCTCTCAGAGCCTGTCAGCTTCTAGCATTTGGCTACCCTGGATCTCTCAGGACCTGCCAACTTTCAGCATTTGGCTTCCCTAGATCTCAGGACCTTCAGCTTCCATCGTCTGACTACACCCCTGATCAGAACCTGTCAGCTTTTAGGCATTTGGCTACCCTGGATCTCTCAGGACCACAGCTTCCAGCATTTGGCATCCATGGATCACTCAGGACTTGTCTGTTTCCAGCATTTGGCTTCCCTGGATCTCAGGACCTTCAGCTTCCAACGTCAGACTACACCCCTGATCAGAACCTGTCAGTTTCTAGGCATTTGGCAACCCTGAATATCTTAGGACCACAGCTTCCAGCATTTGGCTTTACTGGTTCTCTCAGGACCTATCAACTTTCAGCATTTGGCTTACCTAGATCTCAGGACCTTCAGCTTCCTTCATCTGACTACACCCCTGATCAGAACCTGTCAGCTTTTAGGCATTTGGCTACCCTGAATATCTCAGGACCACAGCTTCCAGCATTTGGCATCCATGGATCACTCAGGACTTGTCTGTTTCCATCATTTAATTTCCCTGAATCTCTCAGGACATGTGGGCTTCTAACATTTGGCTATCCTGGATCTCCTAGGACCTGTCAGCTTCTAGCATTTGGCTTTTCTGGATCACTCAGGACTTGTCGGCTTCCAGCATTTGGCTTCCCTGGATCACTCAGGACCTTTCAGCTTCCAGCATCTAGTTTCCCTGGATTTCTAAGGACATGTGAGCTTCTAATATTTGACTACCTTGGATCACTCAGGATCTGACTGATTCCAGCATTTGTCATCACTGGGTCTCTCAGAACCTGTCAGCTTCTAGCATTTGGCTACCCTGGATCTCTCAGCACCTGCCAGCTTCTAGCATGTGGCTTCCCTAGATCTCGGGACCTTCAGCGTCCATCGTCTGACTACACTCCTGATCAGAACCTGTCAGCTTCTAGGGATTTGTCTACCCTGGATCTCTCAAGACCACAGCTTCCAGCATTTGGCATCCATGGATCACTAAGGACTTGTCTGTTTCCAGCATTTTGTTTTCCTGGATCTCTCAGGACATGTGAGTTTCTAACATTTGGCTATCCGGGATCTCCTAGGACCTGTCAGCCTTCAGCATTTGGCTTCCCTGGATCACTCAGGACCTTTCAGCTTCCAGCATCTAGTTTCCCTGGATTTCTAAGGACATGTGAGCTAACATTTGGCTGCCCTGGATCACTCAGGACCTATCAGCTTACAGCATTTGTTTTTTCTGGATCACTCAGGACCTGTCAGCTTCCAGCATTTGGCTTCCCTGGATCATACAGGACCCTTCAGCTTCCAGAATTTGGCTTTTTTAGATCATTCAGGACCTATCGGTTTCCAGCATTTGGCTTCCCTGGATCACTCAAGACCTGTTTGATTCCAGCATTTGGCTTCACTGGATCTCTCAGAACATGTCAGCTTTTAACATTTGGCTACCCTGTATCACTCAGGACCTGTCTACTTCCAGCATTTATTTTCTCTGGATCTCTCAAAACCACTATCACTTTTATGAAAAACCAAGATCTTTTTTTATCAAGTTTACATCATCTTGTCATCCGTACTCATAAGGTCGTATCAGACTACAGCCCAGAATAATAAAGCTTCTGCTGTTACCTTGTTATCCTTTCCCACAAATTTGAACACAGGAACTTGGAAGTGTTTGGCGAGATGATCTTTAGATATGTATTGTTTCACAGCATCATCTGAGACGCACCTAGAAAAATAAATAAAAGGAAGAAATTGTGACAGGCATCACATTCTATTTAGTTATAACTTTACCAGGGTGGAATCCAACCCAATTTTGTTTAGAGTGGGTAAGAATCAGCACCTGACAGTTTTGTATTGTTGTCTGTGTACCCACTGTAAAGATTTTCCTCTGCTCCTCAGTGGTGGTGTCACAAGGAATTCAAATTGGAGCAGTGATATCATGATGAGTTATGCCGCGTACACACGATCGGTTCGTCTGATGAAAACAGTCTGATGGACCGTTTTAATCAGACGAACCGATCGTGTGGGGGCCCCATCGGTTTTTTATCCATCGGTGAAAAAACTAGGAACTTGTTTTAAAATTATCTGATGGTTTTAAAAACTATAGAAAAATACGATCGTCTGTGGGTAAGTCCATCGGTTAAAAACCCACGCAAGCTCAGAATCAGGTCGACACATGCTCGGAAGCATTGAACTTCATTTTTCTCAGCACGTCGTTGTGTTTTACGTCACCGCGTTCTGAAACAATCGTTTTTTTTTTTCGTGTAGGCACGACTGATGAAAGTCAGCTTCATTGGATATCTCATGAAAAAATCCATCAGACCATTTTTATCGGATGAACCGATCGTGTGTACAGGGCATCAGTACATCACTCACCTTTTTTTATGTGCAGACCTGTTCCAGCAACAGTAACAAGCAGGACAAAAGGGGAAATCGTTCAAATTTGCACACAGTAATAAAAACCTAAAAGAGGCTTTAACTAGTAAAATATCCAAAATAGTAAAAAGTTTTGTCTGAAGCGAAAAACCAAGGAATGGAAAAGTGGAGACTGCTACCCAAGACAACAAGATTCCCATTCTAAACTGCCTTAGAAAAATGTAATTGTATTCCTTGCTTTTGGGACATCAGCTTTTATGATATGTTTGTTTTTCTTATATTTTCTTTCACATACTGTACCAACTTGAAAAGATTATGCTTTTGCAAAAACATTATCTACAATATCTAGCTAAAAAAGACCACGCATGAAATGATGTAATTTTTATCATTCTTTTGCAGAAGTAAGACAAGAGGATGATTTATTTTCTTATACATATTAATATAACCTTTAAATTGTGGAAAAAGCCAAGGTGGTTGCTGCAGTCACATAGAATACAGTGTATCAATTGAGCACAAAAAAAAGTGGCATTAGACTTAGGGTGAATATTTGTTAATATACTTTGCCACTAAACAATGCGACCTTGAGGGCGTGACCGGAAGCCAACCTGAATGGAAGCTTAAGCTCTCTGCTCTCTCACAGCCCGCGCTACTGAGGCACATTTGGGGACTTACCACTACAATTTCATGGGCAGATCCAGGTACACCCGGTCCATGAAACCTCGGGGTACCTCACAGCCTCCACCCGGTACCGCAACGGACCTCAGGACCTTCTTTCTGCAGCAGGACATGCCGCCCGGTGGCGAGGACAAGATGGCGCCGGACCGCTCCACTGCAGGCTCCAAACCGTCCCCACAACCTCCCCAGCCGGCTCGTTTTGGTTCCCGGCCCCCCGAGGGACACCCATCGGCGGCATCAAGCTCCGTGGACCCCTCCTCAAACTCTGGAGCGGTGAGTCCTCCCAGCCCCAGCCGCTCTATAGCCGCACCACGTGGAGCACAGGCTGGCGTGTCTGGCCCCCCCGCGCTCCCTCAGCTATACACGCAGTGCTCGGAGACATACCCAAGGCTGCTGAGGACCATGTCTGGCCCTGTCCTCCCCGAGATTGGTCCGGGCTCTCCTTCTCCCACTCCTTCCCTATCCTCGGTGGACTTTCCTGCTCTCCCAGCCCCACTATACCCGGAGGTTCACATTATACAGGAGCCTGTGGAACTGCATGAACAGTCCAGCCTCTATGCACAAGACCAGCCCCCTCCTAAGGCCCAGAGATTGTCACATCCACAGCTCTCCTGCTCCCCTGGAACTCAATCTACCCCTCTCACCTATGCCCAGACAGCGAGCTCTCCGGCTACCCCTCACCATGGGACAGAGAACCAGGGGCCCCGATCCTCCACCCAGGCCTCATCCTGGAGTGATCCGGACCGTTCTTACACAGATCTGGCATATCTAGCCCATGGCTATACCACACCGCACCCTCAGCCCACACCACATCATCCTCCTCCCTCTGTGCACCAGCCGATGCATGTCCTGGCTCAACCTGCCCCTCCACAATGGCAATCTTATTTGCAAGCAATCCCGACCAAGGAGGATTTTAAACAACTGATTGAGGAGGTTAAGTCGGCGTGCCGCTCAGAAATTCAGGTGCTCCAGTCTGGTATGAAACACTTGACAGATCGGGTGAAAATGGCTGAAGAGGAACTTCAAGAAAACAAATTGGCGGTTCACAGAGTCCAACTTCAAGGTGCAGACCATCGCACCCTCCTGCGGGATATGCAGCGCCATCTAGAGAACCTGGACAATAGGGGGCGCAGAAATAACATCAGGTTGCGCGGGGTCCCCGAAACAGAGGGCTCTGAGGATCTCCAAGATACTCTGCAGACAGTGTTCAACGGCCTTCTAGGAAAACCCCCCAACACCGACATTGAGATGGACAGGGCTCATCGCGCTTTGCGCCCTAAGAATGCCACCTCCAAACCGAGGGACATCATTTGCAGGATCAGTTCCTACCCCCTGAAAGAAGAGATTATGCGTCAGGCTCGCTTGGCAAGGAAAGTGACTTTTCGCAATGTACCGGTGCAACTGTACCCGGACCTTTCATGGATCACCCTACAAAAACGCCGGCTCCTACAGCCCTTGCTCCACGCCCTGCAAGATGAACACATAATCTATAGATGGGGTTTCCCCTTCAGCCTCACGGCCAAACACCAGGGCAAGTCGGCCATCTTGAGGTACCCGGAGGACCTTGACACCTTCTGTGATGTTTTGGGGATTCCTGCCCCTGATCTCCCCGAATGGGACTTGGTGGCCACACCACCCGTCCCGCCAGTTGTCTGGCAGAAGGTGCCTCCCCTTAATCGCCCCCGGGGTAAGGAGGCCCCTCGTAACTCCCCACACCGCCGAGGCACCTGAACTTTGAAAAGCCTCAGGCTCCTGCTGTTACCTTTTTTTTTTTGAAGGGTCCTATTTTTGATTTTTGATTTCAAGTTTTGTTATGACAGTTGATCCTGCCTTGGACACTTTTTGACTATCTAGTCCCCTCTAGAGTGCCTCTTGCTTTGTACCTAGTTTGCCTAACGGGCAAGTCTCTTCTGAGACTTGAGAGACTGGGAGCTTCCTGCTCACCCACCCCTCCCACCGGGTTTAGTAGATATAGTTACCCGTGTTTGGTGTGTTCAGTTTTTAATGATCACCTCTGGGATCCCGGGCACCTGTCTGGTGCGCTCCTTTGAGGAGTGGCAGGCTGGGTCTTTGGGAACCCGTGCTGACCTAGGCCTACTGGCCTTTCAAGGTCTATTGCAAATGCTAGTTCTACCTGAATGTTCTCTATTTGTTTATGTATGTATTAACCTCTCTTTTCTCTTTCAGTTCTCCCTCTTCATTTCCCCCCGTTGCACATCGAGTGATCCTCTACCACAGACTTGGTGGCTGCTGCTTGGAAGGCCTCCCGGGGTGCCCCTGTCCTGGTCCACTTCTCTCTGTCGGCTCCGCATCGCTACAGGTAGGAGAATCTCTCCCCCCCCCTATTTGACCCCAAGATATTATCCTTGAACGTGCATGGCCTAAACTCAGATAGGAAACGGCATCTGGCACTTAGGGAGTTTACACAGTCGGGGGCTGACGTGGTGTTTGCCCAAGAAACGCATTTTGACAAAACGGGGTCCTTCGCGTTTGCATCTAGGCTATTTCCACAGATTTACTCTTCCGCCGGACCTCGCAAGCGGGCGGGAGTCGCAATTCTAATTAGGCACGGATCTCCGTTCACCTGTTCAGGTTACTATAGCGATCCGCAGGGACACTTTGTTATCCTCCGGGGTCGCTGGCAGATGCGGGAAGTGACTTTTTGTGCGTTATACGCCCCGAATGCCCGGCAACATAGATTCCTGAATAGGGTGCTTACTCGTCTCTTTAGATCAGATAGTGGGCTCCTGGTAGTGGGGGGCGACTTTAACCTGACTCACTCTGCAACTGCCGATCGTCATGTGGTGGGTCCCCGGGCGCTATCAAGTCGGGCCCTTAGGGACTCGAAGCTCGACAAATCACTAGACGTTATGCCCTTGTTGACGCCTGGAGGGCCCTCCACCCAGGTGACCGACAGTATACTTTTTATTCGGCTCCCCACAAAGCTCACTCCCGCATTGACTACTTCTTCACTAATAATTCCACACTCCGTGTGCTGCGGGAGGCGAAAATACTCCCGATCTCATGGTCGGATCATGCCCCTATCTTGCTTACCGTAGACCTAGGCTCCCCTAACCAGAGGCCCTATAACTGGAAGCTTAATACCTTCCTACTCCAGCACTTACCGTCCAAAACGGAACTCGATTCCACCCTCCAACTATACTTTGCGGAGAACAACACTACCGACATCTCCACGCTCTGGGAGGCCCATAAGGCGGTCCTGCGAGGTAGATGTATAGCGTTGTCCACTGCCTTAAAAAAAGATGCGCTAGCAAACAAACAGAAAGCTGAGCGAGACCTCGTGGTCCTGAAACGCCGACTGCAAACTTCCCCTTCCATTGCCCTCCTTAAAAGAATCACGAACCTTCGGGCGACGCTAAAAGACCTCGCCCTGGGTCGTGTGGAGAAAGCCTTAGTTAAACTACGGCAGGTCTACTATGATAGAGGCAATAAAGCTCATTCACTGCTGGCAAAGAAACTGCGCGACAACCACCTAGCGACGACGCCCCACCAAATTAAGGACAGTTTAGGATGCTTGCAGTCCCATCCCAGAGACATAGCCCGCACGTTTGCTGAATTTTATGAGCACCTCTATAACAACCCTGACATCCCCAGTGACCCTGTTTCCTTAGACGTCTCCCTCCGCATGGACCAATATTTAGAACAAAGCGGCGTGGCCAGACTACGACCCTCTGACTTGACATCCCTTAACGCGCCGATCACGGAAGAAGAGATTGAGCAGACTATTAAATCTATGCCTCCCCGTAAATCCGCAGGCCCAGACGGTCTGCCCTATGAGTATTACAAAACCTTCTTGCCCCTCCTGCTCCCCCACATGTGTAAACTCTTTAACGCTTTCCTCTGAGATACCCCTGTTCCGGCAGATATGCAGCGCTCTTTTATAACACTGATCCCCAAGCCGGACAAGGACCCCGTTCTCTGTGGTAACTATAGACCCATTGCCCTGCTGAATTCGGACCTGAAATTTTTTACAAAACTGCTCTCTATCCGCTTGAATATGGTTCTCCCCTCCCTAATCCATAAAGATCAAGTGGGCTTCGTGCCCGGTAGGCAGGCGGGCGATAACACCCGTAAAGTCATTGACCTGGTGGACGTAGCGAATAGGGATGATACGGAGTCCCTGCTCTTAAGCCTAGACGCCGAAAAGGCCTTTGATAGGCTTGGGTGGCCATTTATGTTCGCCACATTACGTCATGTGGGTGTCCGAGGCCCGTTCCTGAGCGCGATCCATCATCTCTATTCCGCTCCCTCCTCCCAAGTTAGGACACCCTTTGCCCTTTCACCTTCTTTCCCCATCACCAACGGCACCCGTCAGGGGTGCCCGCTCTCGCCCCTGCTATTCGCACTATGTGTCGAACCTTTGGCGGCCACTATTCGAGGCAACCCGTCCATCCGGGGGGTGGTGGTCCGTGGCAGGGAATTTAAAATTTCTCTGTTTGCAGACGACATTATCCTCTCCCTGAAGCAGCCTAGGATCTCCCTCCCGAACCTTCATGCAGAGCTGGCTAGATACGGAGCCTTGTCAGGCTATAAAATCAACACCTCTAAGTCACAGGCTCTTCCGATTAATGTCCCGGAAGCGGAGATTGCCCATCTGCGGGCTAACTTCTCGTACCAGTGGAACACAACCTCCCTGAAATATTTGGGGGTACACATTACCCCGAGTTTCGCCACTCTGTATCACGAAAACTTCCCTCCCCTATTCCGCTCAATAAGGTCTTTGCTGACGCAGTGGAAGAAACACCATATCTCCTGGCTCGGCCGGGTTGCCTCGATTAAAATGACAATACTCCCAAAGCTTCTTTATCTTTTTCAAACGCTACCTATCCCTGTCCCCTATAAACAATTGAGACAGCTTCAGTCCGACCTACTTAGATTTACCTGGAATTACAAACGACATAGGGTTCCCCAGACGGTAGTCATGGCAGCGCGCTCTGATGGGGGCCTTGCGTTTCCCAACGTGGTTAAGTACTACCAGGCCACTCAACTACGCGCAATTACTTCTTGGTTTACTCAACGGTCCTACAACAGGTGGACGGAGATCGAAAAACTGTGGCTGGCCCCAACTCACCCTAATGGTCTGCTGTGGAGTGCGAATGCGGAGGTTCCTTCGGAACGCTTGCTGGGCTCGGTGGGGCATCTCCGACGACTTTGGTGTCGGCTGGCGCGACCCTGTGGACTGTCCTCGGAGCGCTCGCTCCTGACCTCCTTTATGTACAACCCCGAGGTGCCAGATAGCCTCACGCACCAAATGTCACATCCGTGGACGTCCCGGAATCTGTTCCACTTTGGAAATCTGGTGGATCCCCTGTCTCGTAAGCTGATGCCCTTCTCTAGCCTTCAAACTAAATTTGATCTCCCTCGGCAGGTGTTTTACAGCTATTTGCAAATCCGCCATTACGCCTTATCCATAGCACCTGACCTACAATTCTCCCCTCCAACTCCTTTCGAACGGCTAATTCTGGCCGGATCGGCCCAGAGGGGTCTTATTTCCGACATCTACAAAATTCTCAACGCCTACCCCCTAGAAGTACAAGGTAAACATTCGTATATGATCCGTTGGGAAAAAGCCCTCAGCGAGGAAATACCCTTAGAACACTGGAGGGCTATCTGGGCCCAGGCAACTAGGAGCTCCCTTTGCACCCTTTACAAGAAAAATGCATATAAGATCCTCATGTTTTAGTACATGACCCCTGACATGCTTCACTCCATATACCCTACTAGCTCAGACCGCTGCTGGCGCTGTCAGGGAGATAGGGGCTCCCTCTTTCACATTTATTGGAGTTGCCCACTGATCGCCCCCTACTGGATCATGGTGCAGGGGTTGTTGGGCCGCCTTTTAGATATGCAGGTCCCTATGTCCCCCAAATTCTTCCTGCTGGGCTTATCCCCTCTGAAAATTGCCAAACCTTACGGAAAGTTAACACGTCATATCCTCACGGCTGCCCGCTGTCTCGTGGCCCTGAACTGGAAAAGTGCCTCTCCCCCTACCCCGGGGGCTCTGCACGCTAGGATTAAGGATGTGGAGCTGATGGAGAGAATGACCGCCCGTATACAGGACAGATTGGAGGCCCACGACGCTGTTTGGGAGCCATGGCACCTCCGGGAGGACCCGCAGTAATCAGGTACGACAGCTCACTCGATGACCTTTCCCCCCTCTTCTCTCTCTACCCCTTATTCTCTCTTTCCTCTTTTTCTCCTTCCCATCTCCCTCCTATTGGGAGAATTTTTTATTTTTTTTTGTAGCTTCTTTTATGTTTAACTTTTGACAGTGTACTGCTGTATGTTGCTATGATATGGCTGCTTCCACCCTAGATAGATGTTAACTAATGCACTGGAGTACGGAGCTGATCCACACTGTTCATTGCCTAGATATCTGTACTATAGGTGGGGGTGTGCCCCGCCTCCTTATGCTGTATCTTTGCACCTACTTGTTGTAAGCATTCTTAGATTTTCAATAAACAGTTATTTGAGAAAAAAAACAATGCGACCTTAAAGCGAAATTCTAGAAATTACATAACTTTTAACCACTTAAGGACGATCCTGTTTTTCAGACTCAGTGTTTACAAGTTTAAAACATTTTTTTTTGCTAGAAAATTACTTAGAACCCCAAACATTATATATATTTTTCTAACACCCTAGAGAATAAAATGGTGGTCATTGCAATACTTTTTGTCACACCGTATTTGCGCAGTGGTCTTACAAGTGCACTTTTTTTGAAAAAAAATTCACTTTTTCTAATTAAAAAATAAGACAACAGTAAAGTTAGACAATTTTGTTTATATTGTGAAAGATAATGTTATGCTGAGTAAAATGATACCCAACATGTCACACTTCAAAATTTCGCCCGCTCGTGGAATGGCGTCAAACTTTTACCCTTAAAAATCTCCATAGGGGACATTTAAAAAATTCTATAGGTTGCATCTTTTGATCTACAGAGGAGGTCTAGTGCTAGAATTATTGCTCTTGCTCGAACGATTGCCGCAATACCTCACTTATGCGGTTTGAACAAATTTTGTTTTCTTGTTTATTTTACTTGTTTTTATTTATTTTTACACAATTTTTTTTTTTTTTTTTAATGGGTCACTTTTATTCCTATTACAAGGAATTTAAACATGCCTTGTAATAGAAAAAAGCATGACAGGTGCTCATAAATTTGAGATCTGGGGTAAAAAAGACCTCAGATCTTATATTTAGTCTAAAATGCATTAAAAAAAGAAATAAAAAGAAATTGTCATTTGAAAAAACGACAACAAAAAAATGTGCCTTTAAGACGCATGGAAGAAAGTGACGTTTTGACGTTGCTTCTGCCCTGCTATGCTATGGAGACGATTGGGAGCCATCTTGCTCTCACTCGTATCCATGGCAAGCAGGAAGAAGGACCCGATCGCTGCCGCCGATGATAGTAATCTCGCGGCAAATCTGCTGCAGAGACCACCATTATCGTTTACAGGGCCGGCCACAGAAAAGATGGATATCTCGGAAGCTGCTGCCATTACCGAGATATTCATCTTTAAAGTGCCGACGTATATGTACGTGAGCCGGTCCTTAAGTGGTTAAACTTACATTTGGCTACATGGTTACATGTAATTATCTATGGATCACATCCTGAAATGTTCTGTAGTAGTCTGTGCTACAGTCAGTGCTATCCTATTCCGGGTGCTACTGGAGCAGCCTGCCGCCTGTACACAGGTCTCTCACCTGGGAATACTTCTGTTTTTCAGCAATTAAAAAAAAAATACAAGGTGTTCTGTGATTGGTGGAGAGGAGGGGCAGAAAACTTCACAATTGCCACCTAGTTCAAATAGAGAACCCTTTGGGCCAGATTCAGGTAGATAAGAGTATCTTTCCTCTGGAGTAACGCTTCTCATTTACGTTACTCTGAAGACCCTTTCAGCGCAAGTCCTGTAATTCACATAGCAGTTGCGCGTAAACTTGCGCCAGAGTAACGATAATGCGCTGGCGTAACCCGACGCAAGTGGAACTGGGTGTGATCATATGTAAATGATGGGCGGAGCCCGGCGCAGAGGCTTACGTTCAGCGCATCATCCACGGAGCATGCGCAGTGAGTGCGGCTCCACTCGCCCCCTTGTGCGCATGCTCACAACTTCCGTCGGCACCACTTCCTGGGAAACGTCAGCGCAATGCGTTCCGCTGGGCGCTTAAAAGCGCTGGCGGAAACGCCATTCCGGCGCAAAAGTAGTTCCGTTTCCCCCCACCCCAGGGAAGATACTTTTGCACTGTAATGGCTGCTCCCGCTACCCCCAGAGAGAGGAGGAACCTCAACTTTAATACCCAGGAGGTCTCAGTGATTATCTCGGCTATGGAGACGGATAATGAATTTCTCCATGGCAAAAAAAGCCGGAAGACCAGCCGGGAGAGGAAGCAGGGCATCCTGGAGTCGATTGCTGCCAGGGTCAATGTCCTGGGCTACTCCACCCGGACTGCTGGGGACATACAAAAAAAAATAAATGACCTGCGGCGCAAGGTGAGGGACAAGGTGGCCTCCATCAGGAGGTATGAGAGGGGCACAGGTGGTGGTCCCCCATGTCCTGTCACCCTAACCGCAGAGGAGGAGGTGGTTGCTCGCTGCCTGGAGAGGGAGCAGGTGGAGGGGGTCGCAGGCTATGACTCCGTGGAGGAAGGCACAAGGACAGGTAAGTGTTTTATAATCCCCTATTTTATGTTTTGCATTTGGGGGGGGGGGGGACATGTGCCAAGTGTGTGGGACCACCAACATGTGTCTGCTTTGTGTCATCCACAGATGACGGAGCTGGGCCATCATCTGTCAGCCTGCATTCCACCCCATCCCCCCCACGCCATCATGTGCCCGAGCCACTGGGTGGTGAAGAGGTTGTGGAGGAGGAGAGTGGCCACACCACACCTGCCGAGGTGGTTGTGGAGGATCCTGCTGTGGCAGAGCAGGACTTTTCTTTGGTTTTGTCTGTCTCCTCCCCTTCTCCTGGGCCGTCTGTCGTCCCCTCCCCCATCCTTGGAAGCCCCTCAAGGGCGACTCCTTCCACCCGAGGACATCCATCTTCTGGCCCCAGGAAGGCAACCCAGAAGACCAGGGGGGTGTCTGATGGTGTCCAGGACCAGTTGGCGAGGGATCACGCCAGGCAGACGGAACAGATGGGGGCCATAGCGGTGCACTTGGAGAAAGTGGCTGACAGCCTGGGCTCCGTTGCCAACCTCAGCAACGCAGTGCAGGATGTCAGCTGCAACTGCGCTGCAGTGGTCACCACTTTGGGGGAGGTGCAGGGGGATATCCAGCACCTCACTGCAGCCGTCCAGGCCAACACTGCTGCCATCCATGGGAACAGTGCTGCCATCCGGGAGCAGGGGAGGCTGAGTCGGCGGGCCCAGCATTACCAGGTGACCCGTCAGCTCCGGATGCAGGCCCAGACGAACACATACCTTGGACGGATAGCCAGGGCCTTGGAGGGCACGCAGGCCACACCTGCCAGGAGTGGCCCACCTGGGGATCAGCCACCTCCAGATGCCCCCCCACCCCCACCCACTCCATCCAGGCAGCTGCGGAGCCAGAGAGGGGCCCCCAGAAGAAGCCCCGGCATCCCCGATGAGGCCTTTTTTTTTTTCAGGTTTTATATTATTGTTTTTGACATACTCAGGTCATGAGTTTATTTTTTATTTTTCTCAGGTTATGAGATTATTTTTCTTTTAATGATCAGGATATGATATTTATAATTTCTTTTTGTACTGCACACGGTCAGGAGTGCAGGGGACAGTGTGAATGGTGTGTGAATGTGAGAGGGTGGCACTCCTGAAAGTAAGGGGTGTCACCCTCGGCCGTGGTGGTGAAGTGAACCCCACGGCTGAATGAATGACGTGTGAAAGGTGTGTGAATGGACAGTGACATCATTGGGGCCTTGACGCTGGCGTTACTGCTCCCAACTCCTACATGCTGGACTTGGGCTAATCCAATGTGATGTGCATGTGGTGTGTGTGATCTAGGGACATCAGTGGTGTACACGCGTGCACTGTCTGTGTGATTAATGTTTTGGTTTAGTGTCCAAAGATGCCTACAGCGAGGACCCTCCTGACTGCTCTTCCATCAGCAGACTGGGTGTCCTCTGGCAGGTGGGGACTGTGTGGGTCGGGGGTCAGGTCATCACGTATGTCAATATGCAGGCCTTTTTTCATAGCAAAGTTATGTAGTATGCAACATGCACCGATGATCTGACACACAAAGGTAGGGGAATACAATAGGGTCCCCCCAGACTTATCCAAGCATCGGAAACGGGACTTCAGGAGCCCAAATGTTTGCTCCACCACTGCACGGGTTTTGATGTGTGCTTCATTGTATTTTCTCTCCCCTCTGGTTTGGGGGTTCCGGAAAGGAGTCATTAGATGGGGTCCCAATGCATATGCAGAGTCACCTGTAAGGTAAAAGACAGGAGAATGTTAGTCACGCATGTGCGATTTCTGTTGTGCATCACGGGAGTGGATAGTCATGCCTGACTCCCTTGTCACTCACCAACCAGCCAGCTGTCCCCATACATGTTCTGGTTAAATTCTGCTGGGATGGGGCTATGACGGTATATGAAACTGTCATGGCTGGACCCGGGGTGTTTGGCACGGACGTGCCATATGAGGCGTTGGGCATCAGCTATCACCTGTACGTTGATGGAGTGCCAATGCTTCCGATTGCGGTATATGTGCTCTGTGGCACTGGGGGGCTGTAGGGCCACATGTGTGCAATCAATGGCCCCCACAGTGCGTGGGAATCTGGCAATGTTGTAGAAATCTGTCATTGCCTTCTGCCGCAGCTCCTCAGTGGTTGGTCTGATGAACTGGTTGGACATGCGTCTGAGGATTGCAGGGACAACCTGGTGCACACATCTGCTTATGGAGGACTGTGACATCCGAGCCACCACTCCACTTGTACGCTGGAATGATCCACTTGCAAGGAAATGAAGTGTTGCCAGGACCTTCACCAGTGGCTGCACTGCTTGTGATCGGTGTGTTGGGCTGGTGATGTCATCCTGCAGGGTTGTGGTTAGTTCAAGTATTGCATCTGGGCTGAATCTGAATAGGCGATACACCTCCTCATCCCCCATGCCAAAGAGGTTCATACGTGTGCGGTATATCCTCTCACGTGCCCGCCTTCTTGGTTCCAGGGGACCCATCAGTAGTTCTAGGACCACGAGTGCCCCTGGCATGTTGGCACACAGAGGTGTTGTCCTTGCAAGTGGGGGTGCTCAGCTAGCTCCTATCGTCGGTAACGCTGCTGTAGCTGCTCTCCTGCTGACCTGTGACCGTCTGGAGTAAAGATAAAGCAGCCTTTTGTAGAAATAACTTTGCGCCGGACCAGATACGCGCGGCGCATGTAGCCAGCGTATGGTGCTAATCCGTTCGTGAATTGTGAAAAATCCCTCATTTGCATATTTGCAGGGGAAATCAATGGGCGCGACTGATGCGCCCAGCGAAAATAAACGCTGACGATACTCTGGCGTCGGAACGTTCCGCCGGTCGCAAATGAGCCGTTATTGGGCGCATCTAGTTTGGTGGGTACGGCCACATAGAAACGTCGGCGCATCAGCACAGTTACGCGGCGCATATCCAAATACTCCAGCGCAAGTGTTCGTGAATCTGGCCCTATGTATTTACTGAAATAATACAACAGGTTTAGGCCGCATGCACACTGGTTGTTTTTAACATGGTTGTTAGGGGTGTCTGGCGTTTATTTTTTCTGCCTCCAAAAGCCCAGCACGTTAGTCTATGGGCTAGATTCAGCAAAGAGTTACGCCGGCATATCTCCTGATACGCCGTCGTAACTCTGCGTGAATGGGGTTGTATCTATGCGCCTGATTCTTAGAATCAGTTACGCATAGATTTGTGTTAGATCCGGCGTATCTAAGTTGCATATTTCCGTTGGCCACTAGGTGGCGTTTCCGTCTATTTACACGTCGAATATGCAAATGAGCTAGATACGCCGATTCACGAACGTAGTTGCGGCCGGCGTATCTATTTGCGTCGCTTACGTTAGGCTTACGACCTGCGTAAAGTTACCCCTGCTATATGAGGCGCAGCCAATGTTAAGTATGGACATCGGGACAGCGTCGTATTGTACGTCGTTTATGTCGCTTGCGTAAGTCGATTCAGAATGGGGCTGGGCGCAAGTTACGTTCACGTAATTTATATTGACTATTTGCGACGTAATTTGGAGCATGCACTGGGTTACGTTCACGGCCGGCGCATACGCATATTCGTTTGGCGCGCCGTTTACGTCGGGTCACGATTAGTTTACATACAACACGCCACCTACCTGCCCTATTTGAATTACGCGGGGATACGCCGGCACATTTATGCTACGCCGCCGCAACTTACGGAGCAAGTGCTTTGAATACAGCACTTGCCTGTAAAAGTTGCGGAGTCGTAGCGTAAATAGGATAAGCTACGCCCGCACAAAATTACGCACATCTACCTGAATCTAGCCCTATGTATCCATGAGCACAAAGGCATTTAGAGGCAGAAGAAAAACTGTCAGCGTGTCCAGGAGCAACAACATTTTTGCAGAAAAAACACTTGACGTGTGTAAACACTAAGAGTGTTTAGAGCTTGAGCGTTAATTCATTTCCGTGGTCAAAATAAATTATTATTCTTACAAATTAAATAAATTAAATGCCTAAGCGCTTGACATACCTAAACGTGTTTACAAGCATCAAGTTTTTTTTTTGTTTTTTTTGCCAAAATGCTGCTGCCAGGAGGGAAGGAGTGAGTCTAGGAGAGTTAGAAAAAACTCCAGTGTGCATGAGACCTTACTGAAAGGCAGAAGTATGGGAGTGAGCATGTAACCAAGCTGGTCCAATTTATTTTTTTTAAAAATACATAATCCCTGCAGTTCAGCTTCAAGCTTACTGCACTGAAAACAATATTATATATTCAGTTTAGGGTGGGGTCAATTTAAAATAAATTATTTGGCTTAGAAGTCGAACAAAGCTACCCTATATATTGGTCAAGCTGTGCCTACAAAATACTTTTCAGAATAAGTGGAGAAACTGCATAGAGCCTCCTTATTAACAGGCAAAGCAGTCAGAATTTATTTTCTAAGGCAAAACATTATGAGATATTGTTTGTATTCTGTGATATCATATGACAACCTATTGCCAGCAAAAAGCTTGTATTTAGTTTTGAATAGAGAAAAGAAGATTCTGTAATTTTCTATCTATTTTTTGCTGAATGCTTACTGTTGTAGAAATTTTTTCTTTCTTCCTTTCGATGGAACATATCCCCAGTAGGGACACAGACAAACAACAAATACCAAAAAAAATATTTTGGGTTGGAGTTCAGTTTGAAAAGAATAGTTGACTTTCTTGTTTTATTAAAACATTTCATTTTTCATTAGCAAAGACAGTAAAAGTGTGATTTTTCAACAAGCTATAGTATTAGACCATTAATGTAATACTTGCCCATCCTGTATTAGGAAGTATTTTAGGATCTCATCATTCTTAGAAGTAGGTGTGGCATAGCAACTCTCCACCAAGGTTTCCAGACCATTCACTCGTATAAGGGGCTCAATGCCAAAGTATAGGGAGTCTCTGAGCTTTAGTACTGGCTTTGTTTCTTTGTAAGGCTCATCAAATTCTTTGTCCTTGAAGATCTCCAGGCTGAATGGGAAGGTGCCTCTGCTGCGTCCCATTATTTCCAGTGGTGAGTTCTTCAGATTGGGTACATACCCCTCTGAAATTGTGTATAGTCGGGGGAATTCACATGTTATAGGAATTATGATCTTGCTGGTACGAATAATAATGTCACCATTACTTCCAGGAGTCTGTTTTGGCATTCCAGTCACCAGATTGGTGGCGATAATTTTATCACTTACTACCTGTAAGACACAGAGGAAAATACAAATACAGTAACGGAAGCAATCTTGGTTTTACAAAAAAAATAATTTGCTCCTGCAAAACAAAATCGTTTTTGAAAGGTTTACAGTTTAGTCCCCTTGCACACAATCAGACCGTTCAGGTCCGCCTGTCAGCTTTGACGGCAGACCTGAACGGCCGCTCTATGCAGTCCTATGGAGCGTCGGATGTCAGCGGAGACATGTCCGCTGACATCCGACCCGATCCGCCAAAATCAGACGGATGATGATTCATCCCCATCCGTTCATGGCAGATCGGATCGGGTGATAGCTGATGAAAACGGACATGCTGTATGTTTTAATCAGATTTCCCCATAGGAGACAGCGGCACTGCACAAGCCCCTCCACGCTCAGTGAGCAGAGAGGGACTTGTCATCCGCCGGCTCAGTGGAGATCACTGGAGAGATCTCCCACTGAGCCGGCGGACTCCATAGTGACGAAGTCCGCCTGTGTGGAAGAGGCCTTATACTGAGAGTATTTATTAACTCACTTAGAATTCATCATTAGGACATGGGCTAGTTGCAAACGTTACACAAATTTTGTAATTTGAAAATTAGAGCTGTAACCAAATTGGAAATTGTTAATGAAAAGGAAGTAAAAATAAAATAATACTGTGCAAATTATCTTAATATATTCAAAACAAATTTTGGAGAAGCAAAGAAAACCATTAGTCTTGTTAACACATAGAGCGATGACCCGTGTTTTACTGCACTGGATGAACACAGGTCACCAGTCACCACTAGGGATGAGCCGAACACCTCCCCGTTCGGTTCGCACCAGAACCTACGAACAGACCAAAAGCTTGTGTGAACTTTAGAACCCCATTAAATTTTACGGGACTCAAACGTTTAAAATCTAAAGTGCTAATTTTAAAGGCTAATATGCAAGTTATTGTCCTAAAAAGTGTTTAGGGGCCCCGGTCCTGCCCCTGCAAAAAAAAGTTTTAAAAAATGCATTTTTTTCGGGACCAGTGATTTTCAATTACTTTTTATCCTTCAGAAATGACACTTTGTGCAGAGACAGTTCTAAGCACGGGAAACCAGCGCTTCTGTACAGGCATACTTTACACACCCCCTAGGTACGAAATTTAAAGGAATATTTCACTTTTATTGTTTCACTTTAAGCATTATTAAAATCACTGCTCCCGAAAAAAATTATGTTTTTTTAAACCTTTTTTTGCATTGATACATATCCCCTGGGGCAGGACTTAGGTCTCCAAATACTTTTTAGGACAATAACTTGCATATAAGCCTGTAAAATTAGCACTTTAGATTTCTCCCATATATTTTTCCAGGGCGTTCTGCGGCTTTTCGAATTTGCCGCGAACACCTCAAATTGTTCACTGTTCCGGGAACAGGCAATGTTCGAGTCAAACATGAGTTTGACTCAAACCCGAAGCTCATCCCTATTCCTAGGTATTGAATGTAGGCTCAGTGGTAAGATGGGTAAAGGATGGCCATTTGAGACAGAGAACAGGTAGGAAGTGCACAGATGAATGGCAGATTTAGTAAACTGAGTAGGGTAGCTGTGACTCTTGGAATCCCATATGATCATCTCTGTTCATACAGAGCCCTGAAAACTGCGGTCTGTGTCTTTATTTCCATTTCTTTTTACCTTTTGTCTTTAATACAAATTTCCATTAACCATTGAAAGAAAATTAAAAGTGCCAAATCTTTGACTGGAATTATCAAGAAGGAGATTCTTCACAGTTTAATATAAAGATTCCCTTTAATGGGAACCAAGACATGACAGAATATTTTTTACGGTTACATACATTTATGACAGTCCCACAGGTTTTCAGGTTGAAGTTAATATTGACATGAGTGCCATTGGATGTTCCCTTGCAGGAGGAATTGGTAAGTGACAGCTCAAGACCCCCAACCAGTTCCTTTGGCACAGAGACTTCTATGTTGCTGGGTTTACATATCACTGGAACTGGAATAGAAAGCAGAATAAAATGCATTAATAATATTATGGCCAATGTTAAAAAGTGTGTCTTTTCTGTACATCTCCATTCTACCATAGCACAAGGCATATAGAAGCATTTTGCAGGTTTAGAAATACAATTTGTGATAACGTCTATCTCTTTCCAGCATGGAAAATCCCTGGTGGTTATTAGTGGCAGGATTAAAGGTTCTATTGGAGACAGATCTCAGTAACAAAGCAGAACAATCACTCTCTGCTGCAGGTCAATGGTGCAGCTCTAGCTTCACACCAGCTCTTACTATGAATGATAAGTACGTCTTACAATGTCAGTGTGCATCCAGGGAACAAAGTTATGATTCAAACAGAATCCAGAAACATAATAGCTTGTGGGGAAAAAAATGTCTAGGAATATGGAGAAAAAGTTTACAAGGTGCTGAAATCATCTAACAAACTGATGTGTATGGAAGAAGCACATCCGAAAACCTAATGTTGATTGGCTGGAATATAAATTGTCATCTGCCTCTCCAAGTCACACCTTGCTGCCTGTGGTAAATTTATTGGACATGCACGGAGTAGTACGGAGATCTTCCATTACTTTTTGTTTCTCTCCACTGTAATATTGCACAGAATTGGCATTCATTTTTTTTAGATTAAAACATTTGTGATTGCAGATTGAAATGTATTTTTTGGCCTGGCTGGAAATATATATTGTTTCTTTAGAATAGCAAGGGAAACATTTTTATTTATTTATTTTGTTTTAATTCCCCTTCATTTTTGGAAAAGATGGCCCTGACAGTAAGCACTTTGTCAGTGTACAGTATATAAGTGTTTATTTTTGTGCTATGCAGCTGTTGAATGATAAGATTGCTTATTGTCACTATTAACTTTTGTTGGTTAGACTCTGGCTATGCAAATTTTATCAAGTGTTATTATTACTGCCATAGTGCCACATCTGTCAATAAAACTATATTATGCAAAATAAATAGTAAGGGAACAAACTAATAGCATATAGGTGTTTCCATGAGCAATCATATACATGCACATGTTGAGTAAAAAAATCATATCAAGTAGCCACCGTATGACACAGTATTAGAAATTGTTCTTAATTAAATACACATCTGTAGTAATATGTAACATTTCTCCAATGTAAATTTTTTTTTTATAGAAGTTGCCAGGTAATATATGAAGAGGCCATTGAGTATCATGTCATGCTTAAGTGGAAAAAGGAAGGTATAAAGGGTTAGGGGAACAAAAGACAAGACATGACTTTATTTAATACATAATATAACTTTACAAACTCAAATAAAAAAGATGAAAACCAAGCGGGCTGGGACCATATTTGTCATTGTTTCTTTATTTTTACGTTTTTATTTAAAATGTTTTGATTTTTTTCCTGAGATGTTTATTCAAAAGTAATAGTTAGAGAGAAACTTGAATAATTTATAATAAAAGTTCCACAGTTGTTGGTATGCCAGGGCCCAGGAAATGTTATGGAAATATAATTCCACCATGTCAATTGCTACTGATGAGGAACTCTAATTTAATATAAGGCAAGCCTATAGTATTATTTATCATGACTACTTCACTAAATGATTTGAGTGAATGATGAAATGGTTTAAAAAATATTCACCAAATTTGTGGACCAAAATTTACATAAAAATAAATAAATTCACTATTAAAAAAAAAAAAAACATACCTTGACATGTATGGTTATCCTCAGATAGGAGAAGGCCTCGTGGGCATTGGCACTGGTAGGTATCACCAAATAGAACACAGCTGTGGCTACAACCTCCATTGTTATTTTGACAGCCTTCAATATCTAAGAGAGATAGTAACAAGACAGCATTGCAAAAAAATAAGATTGAAAAATGTTCCAGAAATTGTAAGAATTAATCATATATACCAAATAATGTTCAGTAAAAAAATCTCTTTACCAAAAATATGTTTGAAAAAACTCTATATATAAAATTGTACCTCGCTGCTTCTTTAAAAATGTTAGTAAAAAAGTAAAAGCAGAACATGTGGAGAAAGACATATTCATTTGATCATCATGTTACAATATACTGATCATTAATGGAAAGTGGAGTAAGAATATGTGGGATTTATATGATAGTTTCCTTTATTGTTGATTAATGTCCCTGCTGTGGTATATTCCTGAATCTTTCCTGTCTTGGGTCTCACAAAATGTTGCTAGATGAGCTTTAATAGGCATACACAAGAACTTCATGGGCAGTTTTCATTTCTTACCCCCATTAATCTTATTAAGCACAAGTAACTATGAACAGGGTATTCCCTCCCTGAATATTTCGGTCTGTTCTTAATTCTGGTAATAGCTTGTTGCATAGTTTACAAACTGTAAACTTTTATTGCTGCTTATATATTTTCTGGTTCTATTTTTACTACTAACGCCTACATTTTATTGTGGATGATATTTAATAAAATAAAATTTCTTAGTGCCATATACACTGCTACTTTTCTTTTTAGAAATGGATTGGCTGCTTCCAAAAATCGCACTTACTATTTTAGTTGACTCTCCATAGGTGTTGTTAACCTGGGTCAACAAAATAACGCAAGAACTGAACTGTTCCACTGTGAACCAATATCTGCAGATTGTCCATTTGCTTTATATTAACTGTAAGAAAAAGCACATTTGCCCAAAAAAGCAAGAGCAGTTTTTATATAGTAAGGAACATGTTTGTGTAATCTGATTGAAGGGGGCAGATCATGGGACAATCGGGAGATGATTTTCGTGAGATACTGTATATTAAAAACAAGTCTTTACAATGTTACTACACAAGCAAACCATTCTCAGTAGTGGTAAAAGAGAGTCTGAGGCCGCATACACACGATCGGTCCAAACTGATGAAAACGGCCCGAAGTTCAGTTTCATCGGTCCAAACCAACTGTGTGTACGGCCATCGGTCTTTTGTCCTTCGGACCAAAATTTTAAAACTTGCTTTAAAATCGACCCGATGGCCCGCTGACAGATTAGTCCAAACCGATGGTTAGTACATGAAAGCATCCGTTCAAAACCCGCGCATGCTCAGAATCAAGTTGACGCATGCTTGGAAGCATTGAACTTCGTTGTGTTTTACGTCACCGCGTTCTGACATGATCGGTTTTTGAACTGATGATGTGTGCGCACATCAGACCATCAGGCCACTTCAGCGGTGACCCGATGAAAATGGTCCGTCGGCCCATTCTCATCGGATGGACCGATCTTGTGTACGCGGCCTTAGACTGACACGAGAGGTTAGCATGATAATAAAATTTGTAATATAAATATACAAAACCATGAAAGCTTCACTGGGTCAAATGCAGGAAAGCATATTTATGCTCAAAGAACCATCTAAACCATGGGTCTTCAAACTACGGCTCTCCAGTTGTTCAGGAACTACAATTCCCATCATGCCTAGTCATGTCTGTGAATGTCAGTGTGTTACAATGCCCAATGGGATGTGTAGTTCTACAACATCTGGAGGGCCATAGTTTGAGGATCCCTGATCTAAACCTTAATCATAATGTAGCCAGAAAATGCCTGCATTGTCAGGAGACACTGTGTGGCATTGTTGTTGTGAAGCTGTTCTCCCCTAGTGTACAGCCTGGACTCTGTGTTGTCATATCCTAAATATAGAGTGACTGAGTTCTGAAGAGTAAATCAAATTATCTTGGGATGTATAGTCCATGGAGCCAAGATTTGCATTCAGTTGGACTGATTTGAACTACAAATGCCAGCCGGCTTGATAAGAGGAACAGGATGCTGGAAGAGATGTTAAAAGGCCTTTATGAGGGTGGGATCTCTCTTATGGGACTCCGGCCTGGAACTGCTAGCAATTGACTCTGTGTGCTGTGGCAGAGTCACGGCCTGTGCTGCAGAGAGAGAGTCATTACATGTAGGTGCAGGAGCATCCACTGCCAGCTGCTTCTGACAATTCAGCAGCAGCCTGAAGGCCGCTCTTCACACGTCCACACCAGATCCAGCCGAGCTGCAATGTGGTGCGTTGCCGAACTGCAGGGCTCTAACGAGACCTAATGAGGAGGTCCACTCCACTTTCCAGTATCAAGAATCATGGGAACTGGTGAGCAGGCACTTGCCCATCCTAATACCACAAGAGACACTTCTTGCAGACACCATTTTCTTGTTCCTCTACCTAAGCCTGTGGGACTTGGCGCTACACTTACTCTTTTTGGAGTACAGGGCTGATCCTAGGGTTACAGGCGCCTGGGTGCAGAAATATTTCTGGCGCCCTCACATGGATGTCGTCATTTTTAAAAACCCCACCCCTTTACAAATGTTTCTATGGCAATGACTTAACCACAGAGATGCTCCCCCACAAAGTCTTCATTAACCTGGGATCCTTACATGATCTCTTAACAATAAACAAAATACAGGAAGATAAGCAGAATACTTTATTGGGACCTGGAGGGGAGCCTCTGTGAAGGACACAGAGAGGGTTTCTGTTAGAGAGTCTGTTAGATGTTTGGCGCCCCCATCTCTGCAGGCGCCTGGGTGCAATGCACCCTTCCTAGGATGGGCCCTGGTGGAGTAGCAATAGCGTTCCTCCTTCCACAGAGCACTACAAGTACAGTTTGCTACATACAGTTGCTTAAGCCATCACCAGATCACTTCACCTTCTTCTGATCACCAGGACAGCTCAAATACTTCACTAAAGAGCTATCAGAAGACCAAAAGTCTTTCTTCAACTGAGAGATTACAACATATACTCCCCCACTAAGGGATTAATCAGTTAGTATCATAAGTGCAAATAAATACACCCAGGACTCTATTTGCCAATTGAACATGTTTAAGTACTTATGGGTAATAGTTTCACTAAAATAGTTTCACTTAAATGATTGTAACTTTTTGATACATCTGACCTGTGGTGTTGAGGCACAAAAGGTAGTGGTTTGGCATAGGAATGTTCATAGGAAATCCTCTGCCCTCCCCCTGCCTTTTCACATAGGTTTCCAACTAATCTGTGTGTTTTGTGGAGAAGTCTTTAAATCCTGCAGTAAGGCCCCATACACACGAGCGGACAGATTTGTTCAAATCTGTCCGTCCGACAGATTTTAACAAATCTGTCCGCTGGGATTTTGGTTTGCTCGCGTGTACACACGAGCAAACCAAAATCCCCGCCAGCAGAGAGCGCGCTGACGCGGCGGTGACGTTGACGCCGCCACGTCACCGCTACGTCACGCACCAGGAAGTAAACACTTCTGCGCGCATGCCTCGGATCCATTCACAGGATACGACGCATGTGTGGGAGGATATGTCCGCTGGTTTCCCCGTACTAACCAGCGGACATATCCGACTGACAGGTTTGTAGCGGACAAATTTCAAAGCATGCTTTGAAATTTGTCCGATGGACAAATCTGTCCGCTAGCCCATACACACGATCGGAGATGTCTGCTGAAACGGTCCATCGGACCGTTTTCAGCAGACATATCCGCTCGTGTGTACGAGGCCTTAGTTACTGTTTCTGTTGTACTGTCATATATTTGTTGTCTTTGGCTCTAGTGGAATTTTACAGTGGGCTAACTAAGTCACTGGAATCTTATTATCTTTCAGTTAACAAGATTCAACTATTTCACTTGTGTAAGTGTCTCTAATTATTTTTATCAACAAAAATGTCTGAACCTAGGGTGTCAGAGGTTTCGGAGGACTTGCCTGGTTGGGGTACAGATTCAGCAAGCGGCCCTCACTAGGAAATCGATTATATGATTATTGTATAAAAAACTATGTGTAAACCTGGACTCAGCACCAAAATACTTCACAGTTGTCAAATAAACATATTCAAAAATACACTATAAAGAGAGACCTGCTTAATCACTTTTCAGCGAACAAACGGATAAGAGTATTTAATGCAAAAGCTGCTGTTTAACCACTTCCATACCAGCCTATTCTGGCATTCCTCTTGCATTGTATACCCTTATCCGTTTGACTGCTGAAAAGTGATTAAGCAGGTCTCTCTTTATAGTGTATGTTTGAATATTTTTATTTGACAACTGTGAAGTATTTTGGTGCCGAGTCCAGGTTTACACATAGGGCCAGATTCAGGTACATCTGCGCATTATTGGACCGGCGTAGCGAACCGCCTTTACGTTAGACTGGCGCAATGTAGCGGCGCAATCACCCTATTCTCGTCGCTTTTACGCAGAAATTAGCGCCTGCGCAATGTTATTTCTGAGGCGCAAGGTGGAGTAATCCAAATTGGGAAGGACGTGGGCGTGTTACATTGAAATGAGCCGTGACCCCATGCAAATGAAGGGCCGGCCGGCTCGCGCATGCGCGCTTGAAGCAGACCATGTCAGCACCTCTGTGCGCATGCTCACAACTCGGGAACAGTGCAATCAGTGAAATTGGAAGTGGACTAGGGCAAAATCATGAACTACGCAGACAGCATAAATAGACAGACACAAACGCACTTCCTTTGCAAAAGTACATCCCTTTGTATCCCTCCCTATACAGCAAGGTGCTTTTGTTCTGTTGTTGCGTTGTGGTTTGTCTTTGTGATATTTGTGGACTGTGTGATCTTGTGTTTGTTAGAAGATATTTGTAAGTGATTTTTGGTGACTGCTTGTGAGAGTTTTTGGTTGTTAGTTTTTTGTTTGTTTGTTTTCTTGCTTGATTTTTGCTGCTTGTTTTTGTGAGTTATTTTTCCTGCTTGTTTTTGTGCGTGATTTTTGCGTGATTTTTGCTGACTGTTTGGGAGAGAGTTTTTGTCTGAGTATGACGGAGAGAAAGGAGGAAGCTAAATTTTACTTTGGGGGAGAAACAAATTCTTGCCCGGGCCATTTCCGATTATGGGCGTTACCTCCACGGACCGGACAGTGCCACCACCACCCCGGCCAGGAGGAGAGAGATTTTGGACAGGATTACTGACCAGGTGAATGCATCGGGGGGGGGGGGGGGGGAGACCTGGACACAGTCGGGGATTGAAAAGAAAATCAATGACCTCCGGTGTCTGGTGAAAAAGAAGATGGCCAAAAGGCTAGCCCATGCCAGGGGCACAGGAGGGGGCCCACCATGCCCTGTTGGGCTGACAGTGGAGGAGCGTGCGGTGGCCCAGACCTTTCATAGGCAAGAAGTGGAGGGCCTGCCCGGCTATGACTCAAGTCATGAAGGCGTGATGCCAGGTAAGGTTTTTTGGCCCTATCAGGTGTGTAGCATGTGTGGGGGAGGGGGTGAAAGGGAATATGTGGCAAGTGTGTGGATCCTCCAACCTGTGAATGTTTTGTGTCATCCACAGATGAGCAGGAGGATGCTGGGCCATCTGGGCTGACCGCACCATCCCAGCCTGATGAGGACCCCCCGACAAGGCCGGAGTCCTCGGAGGAGGTTGAAGAGGAGGAGGTTGAGGAGAAGGAGGAGTCCATGTCAGGCACTGGACTTTTGTTTTTGGAGGACTCTTCCCCTCTGGCTGGCAGCAGCCAGCCCTCCATAAGGGGTAGCCCCCCCCACTCCTCCCCCAACAGGGCTCCTCTCCCAAGGGCCTCCCCTTCTCCCCGGCCACAAGCCTCATCTGGAGGCAGGAAGGCAACCCAGAAGACCAGGGGGCTGGCCGATCTCCTGCCCGCCACTCTGAGAAAGGACCAGTTCCTTCAGACCCGCCATCTGGGAGAGGTCAGCCAGACCTTGGGGCGCCTCTCCTCCATAAAGGATACGCTTGGGGACCTGGACTGCCACTCCCGTCTCTTACAAACTGCCTAAACGACCTGCAGACTACAACAGCAGGCGTTGGGCATGATGTGAGGGCCCTCACCCAGGCTATCCAGGCCAATACGGCATCATTAAATGCTGGCCTAGACAGAATTGCCGTGGCCTTGGAGGGCAGGCCGCCAGGTGGGCAGAGACCAGGGACTGCTCCTCCTTCCCCGGTTTACCCCCTCCCCCATGAGTCTCCCCTGAGGAGCTACGGCCGTGGCCGTGGGCGCCCCAGGCGTGGCTCACGTCAACGGCATTAATTAGTTTTTCCCTTTAATTTTTTTGGCCTGGTTTTTTTTTTCTTTTTTTTTTGGTGCTGGAAATTTTTTGCTTTTGCTGGGCATTTTTTTTTTTTGGGTTGTGAATGCTGTTTGAATGTGGGGGTGACATTCCTGCCGGAAAAGGGGTGTCACCCTCAATTTTGGTGGAGAAGGGTTCCCCAGGCCCAGGGAGAAGTGATCCCCAGGTCCGTATGAATGGTGTATGAATGTACAGTGACATAATTGGAGCCTTGGCGTGGCGTTGCTGCTCACAAGTCCTGCATGGTGGACTGGTGCCAATCCAATTTGATGAGGATGTGGGGTGTGTGTGCTAGGGACCACAGTGGTGTGCAGGCATGCATTCTCATTGTGCCATGATTAATGTGTGTGTTTAACGTGCAAAGATGCATAATGTGAGCTGGCATGAGATGGGGTCATCAGATGGGGTCCCAGTGCATATGCAGAGTCACCGGGAAGGGAAAATAAAGGAGGATGTTAGTAGTGCATGTGCCCCTTGTGATGTCATGCCTGCCACCCATGTCACTCACCAACCAGACAGCTGTCCCCATACATGTTCTGTTCGAAATCTGTGGGGATGGGGCTCTGATTGTATATGTAGCTGTCATGGGTGTCATGGGTAGTGTCATGTGTTGGGCTGGTGATGTCCTCCTGCAGGGTTGTGGTTAATTCCATGATGGCATGAGGGGTGAATCTGAAGATGCGAGACACTTAGAATCACTCATGCCATAAATGTCTATGCGTGTGTGATATATCCTCTCCCGTGAAGAGTGAGGGGCTTGTATGAGCTAAGAATATTGTATTAGATTAGATTAAATAGTAAAGTTTATATAAGCAAAAAAAAAGTTTTTCAACAAAAATAAATAAATAATCATGTGCCCTCCTCAGTGCCCTCCTCAGTGCCCTCCTCAGTGCCCTCCTCAGTGCCCTCCTCAGTGCCCTCCTCCTTCTTTGCTCATCGAAAGTCAGTAGTATAGCTACAGTATGAACATGGATGCCACTGGCATGTTGGCATACAGTTTGTTGGGCAACATGTGTGACTGCTCAGCTCCTCACTAACAGTGTTGCTTTATCTGACATGTAGACAAATTGTCTAATTTTAGAGCAGCTTTTATATGGTCTAATTTTAGATAGGTCATTTAGCTGTTGCGCACAGCGCGTAGCCTGCGCTGCACCAATGTTCTTTTGTGGATCCTCGTAACTCCCTCATTAGCATATTTGAATAGCAAATCAATGGTGTGCCTAGCGCAGTTTTGCGCGGACGGATGCGCCGGTCTAACGAAATTACGCTGGACAAAAAAAAGTAGATTTCTTGCGTATCTCGTTTTCGGGATGCCGTGCATCGAAACGCACGCGCACAATTAGACTTACGCCACACATCTCCTGTTACGCCGGCGTAATCGCTCTGTGAATCTGGCCCATAGTTTTTTATACAAATTATCTATTTTGGATATTGATGTTGGTCAAACGCAGAAATGGACTAATAGTAGCACTGTTTTAACACTGATACAGTATTTTACCATAACTTTCTTGTGTTAACCGATTATACGATTATTCTTTATCTTTGAGTGGTCCAAAATATATAAGATAATGTTTTGCTGCACGCAGTGCATAAAAGCAGCTTCGATGAGAAAAAAATAGTGCTGGTATTTTTGTGTATCTGTATAACAATGTTATGAACACTGGACACAAACTACACAAGGCTGTTGCACTAGGACAGGTGAGCTATCACAACTCTTCTTAAAGGAACCAAATAAAAACATGATCCAATATGCAAGTCACCTTCACATGTCTTTCCATCTTCTTTCAAGACTCTTCCTTTCGCACACTCACAGCGATGGGAGTTCTTCAGGTTGATACAGATGTCACTGCAGCCTCCATTATTATCCTCACATTCATTCTCATCTGCAGGTATTGAAAAAGTCATGCAAAAGTAGTGGTTAGTTTCCATTACATTATTTATTTGAATGGTCATGTGATCACTTGGGTTGAGTAAGAGCTGGAAGAACTGTGCTTCTAGGCTGCCTTTTTCACATATTGAAAAGTACATGTCAGAAAATGGAATGAGTAGATCTAGGAAGACTACTTATCTTCCAAGCTTCAGCGATTCCTCAATCTGCCACTGACATGTCAGGGTTTTACCCAGATTGTTGCAGCTGCTTCACATGACATGTCACCCCTTGAGAATAGAGTCTTTACACTTCCTGAACTACTAAAATTGTTTTTGTTAGTCACCAACAATGCGCCCATAGTCTAGGCCCCCACTGCAATGCTTACTGGTCATTGTTGCACCCCAGTCTGGTCTTTGGAACACTTGTAGCCAAAGACTCTGCAGCACCCACAGCCTCCACTACACCTGCAGCATCTGCTGCACCTCAGCTTTTTTCACAGTCTTTCATGCAACTCTGCTTCTCTCATGGTTTACTTAACTACTTGAGATCCGCGCTACAGCCGAATGACGGCTCTAGCGCGAATCTAAATTGTCAACAAGCCGTCAATTGACGGCTTGTCACTAGCTGTTTCCCCAGAGCGCGCTGCGGGGAAACACTGTGTTGCCCGTGTCCCTTGGACACGGCCAATCACAGATCGCCGCGAACGGCCAATCAGAGTGGCCGTTTGCAATGCAATCTGTGCGGCCAATGAGAGATGATCTCATAGATCATCTCTCATTGCCGTTTTACATAGAGACAGCGTCCTGTCTCTGGAGAGCAGGAGACGGATCTGTGTCTCTTGTACATAGAGACACAGATCGGTCACCTCCCCAGTCACCCCCCCTCCACCTACAGTTAGAACACTATGCAGGGAATACATTTAACCCCTTCCTCACCCCCTAGTGTTAACCCCTTCAATGCCAGTCACATTTATACTGTAATTAGTGCATATTTATAGCACCAATCGCAGTATAAATGTGAATGACGCCAAAAATGTGTCAAAAGTGTCCGATGTGTCCGCCATAACGTCGCAGTCACAATAAAAATCGCAGATCGCCGCCATTTCTAGTAAAAAAAAAATAATAAAAAATAATAATTCTGTCCCCTATTTTGTAGGCACTATAAATTTTGCGCAAACCAGACGCTTATTGCGATTTTTTTTTTTTTTTTTACCAAAAATATGTAGAAGAATACGCATCGCCCTAAACTGAGAAAAAAAGTTTTTGTTTTTTTAATTGGGATATTTATTATAGCAACAAGTAAAAAATATTGTATTTTTTTCAAAATTGTCGCTCTTTTTTGTTTATAGCGCAAAAAATAAAAACCGCAGAGGTGATCAAATACCACCAAAAGAAAGCTCTACTTGTGGGGAAAAAAGGACGTCAATTTTGTTTGGGAGCCACGTCGCACGACCGCGCAATTGTCAGTTAAAGCGACGCAGTGCCGGAAGCTGAAATATCACCTGGGCAGGAGGGGGGTATAAGTGCCCAGTAAGCAAGTGGTTAATCATTATCTGGCACCTTGCTCCTTCACCTTGGGGATCCTAAGGGCTGCAGGGGCTTCTTTAACTATGCTGGAATCCTGGCCTGGGCTTACACCTCTTGAAGAAAGAAGATCACCTGGTCTGGGGTTACTTATAATTCTAAGCTGCCTTTCACCGCATAATAAATAAGTCTGGATGTGCCTCCCCTTCTGCTGGTGACCTCTTTCACCTTTTCCACGGAAGCTGGTCTTGAAAATGAAGCCCCAGCGGCTACCATTTTGAAAGAACTATCTAGTCTTGTTAAGGATGAGTTGGAGAGCAGGGAAAAAGGGTGCTCCTAGACCACTTTTTGCCCTCAGCTAATGCTCCTGCTCTTACCATCCAACTCCAGAGGTTGGTTAACCTCCATTCCTGTCTATTGACTCTGTGACCACGGCAAATTTCACTTCTAAAACTAAAGCTTGTGCTCGATCTGAAACCTATCTCCACTCCTCTCTGTGTGTCAACTATTAATGAAACTCTAATTTCCAGTGGCCCCATAAATCAGCAAACAATCCTTGCAAAATGTTTATTGAAGTGCTACATCAAGAAACTGTCTCCTTCCTGGACTTGCCACAATTCGCTTCCTCTATCATCATGGGTCTTCCTTGGTTGCAGCAACAAAGTCCTTACTTGGGGCCCTTTCTGCCATTCATGGTGGCTTCCCCTCACTCCTACTACAAAAGTATTTCTGCCAGCCCATGCTCAGACTATCCTGCAGGCTTCCTCTGCTGACTTGTATGACATCTTCTCTAGGAGCACAGCTTACCACTCACCACTCCCTGTGCCATCAATCTGATTTCCCCCTTGATGGTAGAATATGCCCACTCTCAGTTCCTGATATGCAGGCTATGTCTTAATACATTTGAAAAAATAAATAAAAAATCTTTGTCACTCACTCACTGTCTGGAGCTGGCTTTATCTTCATTGAGAAGAACGATGGAACCTTAAAGTTGACCATATGCTATGCCATCGAATTATATAATTTCCTTTAGATCTATCATCAACTATGTAGAACAAGAGGCTGCCTGATTTGATTAAACTGAATGGATCATTTAGGTACTGTATATCCTACTATTACATAAGTTTGGTACATATAAAGAAGATTGTACACAGATAGTACAATTAGATTGTATAGTGTATGGCCAGCTTTAGACTTTGTTTAGACTACTGGTACCTGACCATGATGAAAATCGGTACACGCTCCCTTCATCACAGAACTATTTGATCACCTACTTGAAGCCCAGATTTACTCCAAACTTGACCTAAGGGGTCTAACAATCTGGTCCAAATAAAAGGAGGGAGACCAATGGAATACCACTTTTAAACACTTGGAATGCACCTTATAAACAATTAGTGATACTTTGGGTTATGTAATGCCTTCATGTTTTTTCAGCATCTGGTTAATGAAATCTTTAGAGACCTCTATGCGTGTGTGGTGTATCTTGATTATACTCTACTCTGCTCTTCTAGCCTTCCTCTCTGGTAGCTTGATCCCACGAACTGGCCTTCAAAAACCATGGAAGCTCTTGAAGCCCTGAAATATGTCTTACTAATCAGACCAGCTTTACATTGGTTGGACACCGCTAAACAGATGTTGGAGCTATACTTATGCAGTCTATTTAAGGCATGTGTTGCAAACAGGCATGTGATACACAAGAAAGTCAGCAAACAGTTTGCTAAAGACATGGATTACTGGAACCATGTCCTGTCTGATGAGACCAAGATAAACGTTTTTGGTTCAGATGGCGTCAAGCGTGTGTGGCGTCAACCAGGTGAGGAGTACAAAGACAAGTGTGTCTTGCCTACAGTCAAGCATGGTGGTGGGAGTGTCATGGTCTGGGGCTGCATGAGTGCTGCCGACACTGGGGAGTTACAGTTCCCTAAGGGAACCAAGAATGCTAATGCTTCGAAGACTGGGCCTCAGGGCAGTATTCTAACATGATAACGTCCCCAAACACACCTCCAAGGTGACCACTGCCTTGCTAAAGAAGCTGAGGTGAAGGGAATGAACTGGTCAAGCATATCTCCAGACCTAAACCATATTAAGCATCTGGGGGCATCCTCAAAAGGAAAATTGAGGAGCGCAAGGTCTCTAACATCCACCAGCTCTAATGTCGGGTAGAAGGGGACTCCAGTGGCAACCTCTGAAGCTCTGATGAACTCCATACTCAAGAGGTACCATCGATGCAGCGGCTCTGTGGGTGGAGTTAACTCTTTTTTGGCCGCTATCAGGGGCTAAAAGCGCTCTGCTAATGGCCGAATAGCGCCGCAAAACGTTAATAATATCGGCGCTTTACAACCGACAGCGGGGTTCTTTCACACAGACATTGACTTTTAAAAGTAGCCATTAATGCACATATATCATATCATATATATCATAGCCTGTGTGAAATAGCTCTACGTGTGCATGGTAGCAGGGTTGTGGGGCCTAGAAGGTTGTGGGGCCTTCTTCAGTACAGCCTAGTTGTAAAGATTATAAGAACACAATGAAATTGCAGGGCCAGTAGAATCTATATTTGCACTAATCTAGTGTGGCATATACTCTTATTAATGTCCTACTTGCTGTACAGTTGTGGGGTACACTACAATAGAACCCTTTGCCAGCTAATGTACAGATCTCCATGTTACGGCCAGTCAGAATGGTTATCATATATATATATCTGCAACAGCCAGGTACAAAACAGTACATTTTAGGTGTCAACATTTCAGCGGTAACGATTTTCTTCACACTTTACTTGCTCAATGCTTCTTCAAGATAAAGGACACAGGAAGTTTTTAAAGCGGAGGTTCACCCAAAAATCAACTTTCTGACATTAGATCCACCATACTGCTAACATCTGCAGTATGCTGGTTTTTTTTTGTACTTATCGTTTTATGAGCCGTTGTTATCCGGCTCCAAGCGGGGAATCCTGCGGGGAATGGGCATTCCTAAGCCAAGAGGAGTTGATTGACGTGTCACGCCTTCCGAAAATACCCGAGTGTCATTTCGGGTATTATCGGAAGGTGTGACACGCCTTAGCAGCCTGTCAATCAACTCCTCTTGGCTTAGGAACGCCCATTCCCCACAGAATTCCCCGCTCGGAGCTGGATAACAACGGCTCATAAAACGATAAGTATAAAAATAAAAATAAACCCCAGCATACTGCAGATGTTAGCGGTATGCTGGATCTAATGGATTCTTATGCTGATTGTACACTGGTTTTCCTACTATATCTTCAGTTTATGTGAGGGTGATGTGCTGGTACACAAAATAACATATTGGTTAAAAAATAAAAATAGAGTTTCATTATACGTTGACTTGATTAGACTGGAAGTTCTGCCTAGCATGCATTTTTTGATCTGTCTAATCAGTCAGTTTTAGTTGTGTGTGTATGTGTCTGCAGGGCTTCTTACTGAGAGGTCTTTGAATACTAATTTTATTTATGTGGTTTCTAAAGCTGCACTCTGTTCGGTATAGGACTCTGTCCTCTCTCCCTCCATCTATCATCGCTCTTCCTAACCATCCTCTTCAAGCTACATGAACATCTCTCCACTGTTCTATTTTCCCTGGACTTACTATATTTCTATCAGAATTCATACAGAATTAATAAATCAGGAATGGCAGCTGACGGAAGATTTTTTCATTGATTGTCAATTCAGGGGAGCCATCAATCAGCAAGTGTTCAGCCTGTGCTCCCCTGCCTGATGGAAGCTAAAAATATTCTTGGCCCTGCATGAACACTGCTATAGTCTGTTCATTTCTTATCTGCAGAAAGGCATTGCTGATTATCCACTTAGCTTTGAACTGCTTTCCCCACATACATCACCTCCACATGAGATGGGAGTTTAATGAGGCCTGTTATAGAAACTAATGCTCCAAATCAAAATGTACAGCCTGAACCATAGAGAACTAGAGTATGAAGTATTCTGTCCAAATATGGATGCCCTGGCCTTAAACTTTGCTTCCTAAATGTGTGATAAATTCACATGATATTTTAATCATCGTGAAATGTTTTTGTTTTGTTTTATGGCCCCTCTCAGTATAAAAATCCACATCATGTGTCTTCAAGTGTTGTGGATTTTTGTATATGGATTCAAGTGGATGATTTTATTATAATGTCATGACACCAGTATTGGTTTGTGAGTTTATTCATCTCCATTTTTATTAACAAACATGTATTGAGGATAATGCGCAAGGCCAATGCCAAGGCCAATATTCTTCTATGCTTTCAGTTCATTAGGACTCCCCCAGTCATCGGAAGGTAATGAGGTATGCATTATACTAACATGTCAAGATAAGAGTCTGATAACACGTTGGGAAATACCACACAGCGCAGGAAAGTGAACATTTTAATATGCTCCGAACCTGTTTTAAGCCTGCCAAGCCCCTAGTGTCATTCTTGTGATAGTGTTTGCAACACATGCTTCAAGCTCCCTGTTTGCCTGCCGCCTTGACCTTTGCCTTTGACTGATCCCTGTCAACTAGTTTTGATCCTCTTGCATTAACCTCAAATTGGACTTAAAATTACTCTCTGAACTCAGCCTGCATTTTGACCATGGATTTGATCCTAACTACTCCTTTAATGTTGCTTGCCCTGAACCCAGATTGCCATTGCACCTCTCCACCAGTCTGCCAACCACAAGTGGTTTGTCTAGTCAGCGCCTGTCCCGGTGTGGTAACTAGGCACTATAGCATTTAGTATAAGATCTGGGGTCAACCGAGTAGCGGCAGGCCTGCTTGCCTTTTGGGAAAGGAGGCTGCTATTGGTGAAAAGCACAGAGACTATAGTGCCTGACCATCTACGCACTAGGGGTAGGCGTGACAGTGTCATTCTCTGCAGCATTTATGACCCTACCTCCACCAGGGAATAGAATAGGAAAAATATGACTCTTCATGTCAGATGATCAGGCCAAAGATCCAAATAAAAAAAAAGTGGAACGTTAGAAAGAACCATCCAGCAATGCACATTTGTAAGAAATGTAATTCCCCTAAAAAGTTATCAAACTAGTGCAGACTTACCTCTAAGAATGTAACTATGTACTGTTATTTAGTTGTATTCTCTTCCTGTCGGAAAAGAAAGATCAACTCGGAATCAGGCTGTAAGGCCACGTGTTGACTGACCTGTATTCTGCCATGAACACAAGACTGATAGCTGACTCTGTCTAGGCTAGTGAAGGAAGGTATACTCGACAAATAGCAATGCTTTTGTTTTATTTCATATAAACTTTACAGCACCTTTGTCATATGACAGTATTTGGAGTGTCTATTGTCCACATTGTTTAGGCAGGAGACAGGACTTACAGTCTGACACTTCTGCTCTGACAAGGCGAGAATACAAATAGATCATAAAAAATAAGCAATGAAGTATGATATTTCAAAGTGAAGAATTAAAAAGTTCACATTGATAACTGTTTTTTAAAATAGATATTTAAAAGCGCAATGCAAACGAAAATCTTTCATTACAATATATGCTAACTTATACTTGCAGCATTATTTGGGTGAGTGATGTTTATCAAGAGCCAGAGGTGGCAAATAGGGGAAGTCTATATAGTGTTGATGATGATTAAAGCTAATTAGGGTTGGTTATTGCAACACAAACAGAAAAGCAATATGAAGCATAGCACCATGCCTTATATTAACAACTAATCTGATCTCATTTTACTGGAACAATACTGCTAAATGATGGGATGGTTATTAAGTAGGTTTATTCTCTTACCCAGACAGGTTTGTAAATCAGGACCAAGAACTGTTCCAGAGCTGCAAACACAATCTCCAGTATCCATACATGTCCCTCCACACTCCATCAAATCACAGATGTCATAAAAGTCTTAATAAAGATAAAAACACATATAAATGTTTATACAAACAGATAAAATCACAATACTGTGCTGAAAGCAAAAGAAAACCAACTTTGTGAAATTAGCCAGAACATAACTATACATTGATTAAAAAATTACCTTACCATAATTATAGTTTTTGTATGGAGCGCAATTAAATCAGTTTGATCTTGTATATAACGTGTATCAGTTCATTTTTTGTCAGTGTATTTATGAATTACTAGTTAAAGCCAAACTGTTTTTTTGCTCATACATCACGGGACATAGAGCCTTAATTACTTAAAGGGGTGTTCCAGCCCTAAGTTGTGTTTATTAAAAGTCAGCAGCTACAAAAAGTGTAGCTGCTGGCTTTTAATAAACACTCACTTACCTGCTCCTGCGTTCCAGCGACGCGCCGACCGGGGCTCCGCTCCTCTCCCCCCCTGCCCGGCCGGCGTCTCCATCCTGACTGTGGGCACCCAGCCGTGACAGCCTTCGGCTTCACGGCCGGGCACCCACTGCGCATGCGCGAGCCGTACTGCGCATGCGTGCGCGGCGCGGCTCGCCGCTGATTGGAGAGGCGATCGCATGGGACCTGTCAGTGTCCCATGTGATCGCCTACAGGGAGGGGCTGGTGTAGGCGATTAAGGCTTAATCGCCTAACCAGCCCCTCGGCGGAAGCAGGAAGTGGGACAGGAAGTCCCACTCCTACTGAAGCCCCCACTCCCCCCCCAAAAAAATTACATGCCAAATGTGGCATGTATGGGGGTGAGGAGTGGAGTAAGCAAAAGTCGTTTTTTTGGGTGGAACACCCCTTTAATGGGTTATGTAGTCACATATTTTGACCATAATTTCTAAGAATTCAATTTTGTCTAAAACTACAAAGTCAATGTGTATTGTGAGATTTGTGTGACAGTCACATTTACATAGCAGTATATTCTCAAAAAGAGAGAAAAAAAGAGGGGAAATACTCACGGCCACAGTACACATGGAAGCAGACACTTGGTTTAGTGAGTTGATAGACATAATATCCTCCTGGACAGGCTTTGATGGCCACAGTGGTATTCCACTGGCAACAGTCTTTGTCAAAACTGGCACAGGCCTGTCTTTGCACAATGCCCTCTGATTCACTTGGATGATTCCCATTGAGCCAGATTGGTGCATGAGTGCCACAATGATTTTCAGGAATACAAAACGTAGGCATAGCATCTCCAGCCATCCCAGTGAACCGATACCACTCCCCATCTAAATGGTTGTCACACATTGGTTTGTCTTGCGACTCATTGAACACATGATCTGTGTTTCTCCAAGGCTCATTCAGGCTTATATAAGCAGAACATGGATCTAGAGCTTGTGAAAATGGAATGAGATCATTAGGGATCATTGCAATAGATTTTACAACAAATGGAAACAAATATTTGCCATTATAATACATTGTGTAAAGGAAAACAATCATTATCTATACAATCGGCCATTTAAAAAAAAAAAAAAGTAAGAATATGGAAGTGTAAGGACAGTTGCCAGATTTGTACTGCTGTTTAGGTCCATGGTGGGTAGATTGATAGCATTAAGAATACTATAGTGAAACATTACAATTTTCCCCTTAAACAACCTACATCTTTCTTGTTTAATGATATGCATCCAGGCATTCACCTTCTACATATGATTGCTCGACTAGCTAAATCCTAATCATTGACGATATTCCAGTTTGCTGTATGCAAGTTCATGGAATACAAAAACTGTTGCTGTCTTTGGCTCTACCAAGAAGATTTCTCATCCTTTCCCGTTTCCCTGAACAATTATCACCTTTAGCAGAAAGTAAGGGAAAATGTCTAAGATGAGGACAAAATCAGCAATATTAACTCAATCCAGGTTGTAACCCTTCCTCCACATATCCAAAATAGAAAGGAAAAATAACTTGAATTTCTATAACAGGGAACACGTGTTCTTTTCTTTGCTTGCCGGTTATAATAGCTTTTAAGTAGCACTCTGCATTTATGACAAATGAAGTAATTTGCTAAATAATCAAAGTCAGCTCTTAGCTAAATTAACTTGTAATTATTTTTAAATTATAATGTTAATCTTAGGTTAATTAATGTGTTCATGTCAGATTGCTTTACTAGAGGTTACTACTTGCATATCCTTCAAATTTCAAATATGAGCACAAAAAAGTTCCAAAAATCACAGGTCAAATTAATGAACATATATATATATATACACATATATATATATATACACACACACATACACAGTGGATATAAAAAGTCTACACACCCCTGTTAAAATGTCAGGTTTCTGTGATGTAAAAAAGACAAAGATAAATCATTTCAGAACTTTTTCCACCTTTATTGTGACCTATACACTGTACAACTCAGTTGAACAACAAACTAAAATCTTTTAGGTGAAGGGAAGTAAAAAAAAAAATAATTAATGTGGTTGCATAAGTGTGCACACCCTTACACTAATACTTTGTTAAAGCACCTTTTGATTTTATTACATCACTTTTTGGGTATGAGTCTATCAGCATAGCACATCTTGATTTGGCAATATTTGCTCACTCTTCTTTGCAAGAACATTCCAAATCTGTCAGATTGCGAGGACATCTCCTGTTCACAACCCTCTTCAGATCACCCCACAGATTTTCAATCGGATTTAGATCTGGGCTCTGGCTGGGCCATTCCAAAACTTTAATCTTCTGGTGAAGCCATTCCTTTGTTGATTTGGGTGTATGATTTGGGTTGTTGTAATGCTGAAAGATGAACTTCCTCTTCATGTTCAGATTTGTAGCAGAAGCCTGAAGGTTTTGTGCCAATATTGTCTGGTATTTGGAACTGTTGATAATTTTCTCTACCTTGCCCCTGTTCCAGCTGAAAAAAACAACCCCAAAGCATGATGTTGCCACCACCATGCTTTATGGTGGGCATGATGTTCTTTTGGTGATGTGCAGTGTTGTTTTTGTGCCAAACATATCTTTTAGAATTATGGCCAAAAAGTTAAGCCTTGGTTTCATCAGACCATAACACATTTTCCCACATGCTTTTGGGAGACTTCAAATGTGTTTTTGCAAAATTTAGCAGGGCTTGGATGTTTTTTCTTCATAAGAAAATGCTTTCATCTTGCCACTCTACCCCGGGAGATTGTTGTCACATGTACCACACAGCAAGTACTTACCAGATATTCCTTCCTTTAGCTCCTTTAATGTTGCTGTAGGCCTCCTGGCAGCCTCCCTACCCAGTTTTTGTCTCGTCTTTTTATACATTTTGGAGGGATGTCCAGTTCTTGGTAATGTCACTGTTTTGCCATATTTTCACTTGACGATGACCATCTTTACTGCATTCCATTGGATATTATATATATACACATACACACACACAGTGCCTTGAAAAAGTATTCATACCCCTTGAAATTTTCCACATTTTGTCATGTTACAACCAAAAATGTAAATGTATTTATTGGGATTTTATGTGATAGACCAACACAAAGTGGCACATACATGTGAAGTGGAAAGAAAATGATTAAAGGGTCACTAAAGGAAAACATTTTTTTTACAGGGTATAGAGACATAACAGTTAACTGATTCCTTTTCAAAATGATTAAAAATAGATAAAAATCAATCATATAATGTGCCTGCAGGTTAGTTTCACTTTTGAACTGGCTTCATGTTTCTGTGAAGTAGAAATAGACACACAGAACAAAAACAAACAAATCCAGGGCAGTGTTTTGTTTTTAAAATGAATCTGATGTATGGCGTGCATTTGTATTTAGCCCCCTTTACTCTGATACCCTTAACTAAAATCTAGTGGAACCAAATTTCTTTCAGAAATCACCAAATTAGTAAATATAGTCCGCCTGCATGTAATTTAATCTCAAAACTGATAGGCCAGGCAAGGAGACCATTTATCAGAGAAGCAGACAAGAGGCCCATAGTAACTCTGGAGGAGCTGCAGAGATCAACAGCTGAGGTGGGGGAGACTGTCCACAGGAAAACTATTAGTCGTGCACTCCACAAATCTGGCCATTATGGAAGAGTGGCAAGAAGAAAGCCATTGTTGAAAGAAAACCACACACGACACAGCAAACATGTGGAAGAACGTGCTCTGGTCAGATGAGAACAAAATTTAACTTTTTGGCCTAAAAGCAAAGTGTGGCGGAAAACTGAAAACTAACACTGCACATCCCCCCCGAACACACCATCTCCACCGTGAAACATGGTGTTGGCAGCATCATGTTGTGGTGATGCTTTTCTTCAGCAGGGACAGGGAACCTGGTCAGAGTTGATGGAAAGATGGATGGAGCAAAATACAGGGCAATCCTAAACGAAAACCTGTTAAGGCCTGTACACAAGATCAGAAAATGGTAAGTAACATTTTCGGGTCGTAAGTACGGTGCTGTCAGAATTTTAAGACGACAAGACCTGGATGTGCAGGCTATAACATTTTTGACGTATTTGAACACAACGTCCGATTTTGGTTTAAGTAGTATAGTTTTCATCCAAAAGAAATCGTAAGCCCAAGACATACAAAACAATATAACACATTACATAACATCTGAAGTTGAATTTGGTCGTATGAGAATTTTCATATGTTAAGTAACCTCTTCAATATGAGACTAGCATGCAAGAAAAAACTGACAAAAATTCATCCGAAAATCTGGGGTCTTGGAAATTGCTGTTCACAGATGCTCTCAATCCAGCCTGACAGAGCTTGCGCTGTTTTGCAAATAAAAATGGGCAGCATTTTTACTCTCTGTGCAAAGCTGGTAGAGACATCCCCAAAAAGACTTTTAGCTGTAATTGCAGTGAAAGGTGGTTCTACAAAGTATTGATTCAAGGGGGTTAAATACAAATACACATCACACTTTTCACATATTTATTTGTAAAAAATTTAGAAAACTATTTATTATTTTCCTTCCACGTCAAAATGATGTGCCACTTTGTGTTGGCCTATCACAGGGGTCTTCAAACTTTCTGAACAAAGAGTCGATTTACTGTCCCATTGTTGGTGCAGAATAAATAGTTCCTTGTATCAGTGGGAGGATTAGTGTCCCAAGGGCCTGATAAAGGCAAGCAAAGGGCCACAATTGCCCCCCCCCCTAAAAATGTCAAGGGGGTATGAATACTTTTTCAAGGCACTATAATATTTTATATATATATATATATATACACACACATACACACAAAAGTGAGTACACCCCTCACATTTTTGTAAATATTTTATATTTTCATGTGACAACAGTGAAGAAATTACACTGTGTAAATTTGCTGTCCACTTAAAATAACTCACACAGCTATTAATGTCTAAACCGCTGGCAACAAAAGCGAGTCAAAATGTCCAAATTGGGTTAAAGTGTCAATATTTTGTGTGGACACTATATATTTCCAGCACTGCCTTAACCCTCTTGGGCATGGAGTTCACCAGAGCTTCACAGGTTGCCACTGGAGTCCTCTTCCACTTGTCCATGACAACATCACAGAGCTGGTGGATGTTAGAGAACTTGCGCTCCTCCACCTTCTGTTTGAGGATGCTCCACAGATGCTCAATAGGGTTTAGGTCTGGAGACATGCTTGACCAGTCAATCACCTTTAGCCTTAGCTTCGTTAGCAAGGCAGTGGTCATTTTGGATGTGTGTTTGGGGTCGTTGTCATGTTGGAATACAGGGGATCATGCTTTGCTTCAGTATGTTACAGTACATGTTGGCATTCATGGATCCCTCAATCGCTTCAGGTCTGGTATGGATTTTAAGAGGGACCCCACACCAAAAAAAAAATGGCGTGGGGTTCCCCCCAAAAATCCATACCAGACCCTTATCCGAGCACACAACCCGGCAGGCCGCAGGAAAAGAGGAGGGGATGAGGGAGCGCCCCCCTCCTGAACTGTACCAGGCGACATGCCCTCAACATGGGCATTTGGCCAAAGTTTTAAAGTGGACGTTTTTTCGGGAGCATTTTAATAATGCTTAGCCTGTAAAGTAGCGCATGTTTCCCATGTTTATAACAGTCCCTGCACAAAATGACATTTCTAAAGCAAAAACAGTCATCTAAAACTACTCGCAGCTATAATATATTGTCCGCTTCCAGGATAATTATTCCTGGCAAGTAAATTTGTGAGGAGCAACCCTGCCCAAACTCCAGGGTGCTACACAAGGAATATCCAATTAACCTCAGGGGATCAGGAAGAAGTTTACTTGTCACCTTCTGGAGCATATTGGACCAAGCTTTATAGTTTTTTTTTTTTTGCATTTCTCTGAATAACTGTGGGTATGAAATTTAGTATTTTTTCAATCTAACTATGTAACCATGTATCTTTTTAACCCTCATTGAGGGTATTATCTTTACAAGACCATCATTTATGATATTCCTCAGCTTCTCTTTTGACAAACAGAACTATGGGCTGAAACTGTCATTAACCGGTCAGTTGAAACCGCATTATTTTTCCTTATAAATGTCAGTCTTGCTGTAATAGGTTGTATACATTACACAGGTGTGCCACTTCATAGGTAAGTTCATCCCCAGGCGTGATATTTGGCAAATTCAGCATTTTTTTAAATTTTACTTAATGCATTATTTAACATAACCCTATAATGCTTGGCTCATTCCCTAACACACACACACACACACACACATATTTAAGTTAACTTTCAAGTAATAACTTATTGAATGCAGAAGTATGGACCTCAACACTTGTTTATTTTTCAAATTAATCCATATGTCATTGAGAACTAAAGCATGCTCCTCATAAACACATATGGCAAAGCTTACTAATACGCAGTAACTAAAAGTCAATGTCTCACAGATCATCCTGGATGTTGCAGTTCAGAAACAAACAGTAGCTCTATATTTCCTTTAGGACACTACTGTGGCAGGTTTTTTTTTTCTTGATTTACTCTGCTGACAACAGTGGAGGGCCAGGTCCTAATAGCTGTACTTGCTACATAGGAAACATAAATGGGTCTTGGGCAGTACAACCATGATTTCTCATAAGGAATAATACAGAAATTGTGTTAGGCAGTTTGGTATACATTTTTGATACCCAAAAACCTAGAATGCTGTCTGTTTTTGACGGACACAGAATTTTTTGGGTACCTAATACATGTGGTAACATCAGGACCTAATGTTGTTCTTAATTTTACATTTCAAATTTTTCAAAACTTAATAGTATACCTTTAACGCTACTAGTACCGCTCTTCAAAACACATTAATTTGCCAATTTATAGGAGGAGCCCTGTCTTTGTAACATTGACATGGCAGACAAGGCTTATCCCTTCATATACGATGGCACTTTAAAAGGTCTAACTAAAATCTGTGATGTGTATAGGGTTTATGGGATCATTGTTTTTCCATAATAAAGTCTTAAACAGGGGGGTCCAAAAGTAACAGAAACTATTAAAATTGAATAAAACTACAAACTAGTGTAAAATGTAAGCAGACCAGGCAAAATATAATTGTAATCTATTCCATCATTTTAGCACAGGTGGTAAAATTAAAATACATTGGGGGAGATTTACTAAAACTGGTTCACACAGCATCTAGTGCAGCTGTGCATAGTGTGCCCTGAGGACAGGGTTGATGACCACTGCTCTAACTGATACATTTGCAAGAGAGCTTGTTGTTTTGAAAAACCACAGACTTACTGGCCAGTTTACCAGATGAAAACAGAGGAAAGAACGCTCAGAAAAGAAAACCAATGCAGCCATCACATCTAATGCCGCGTACACACGATCACTTTTTGTGATGAAAAAAAACATCATTTTATCTCACGAAACAAAACGACGTTTTTCAAACTTCATTTTCCAAAACGTAGTTGCCTACACACCATCGTTTTTTGACGTACACCACGTTCGACAGCACTCTGTTCCATTGAAGCTCCGTCTCATAACTTGCTTCTGAGCATGCGCGGGTTTAAAAACGTTGTTTTCAACATCGTTTTGCCCACACACCATCCCTTTTTTGACACAAAAAACAACGTTTTGAAAAACAACACAAAAAATTCAAGCATGTTAGAATTTTTTTTGGTCGTTTTTTTGAAGACATAAAACAACGTTTTGCCCACACACAGTGATTTAAAATGACGTTTTTGAAAACGTCGTTTTTTTTCATCACAAAAAGTGATCGTGTGTACGCGGCATAAGAATTGGTAAGCTGCAATATAATAAATGTTTGCTTTTAGGTTTATTACTGCTTTAATCAATTTAAAACAGCAATGCAACATGCATTATTTGAACAGTAGAAATATTGGTAATAACAGTTCATCACTAAACCCTTGGCACTAGCTTCCCAAAAGAATGACACATGGCTTTCCAATAAAGCCATTTTTATCACAATACAGGCTTTCATAATACATTTATCAGCTTTAGTAGGCTGTATAAATGCTAAATTTTTCCTGAATACATTTTAAAAGATGAAGCCACTTACCCAATGGAGTCACTGAGCTGAGTTTGGAGTAGAAAAAGAAAGTCAAAAGAAACAGCATTGTAACAGCCTTTGTGCAAATGGGAAAATATGACTTGGACCTTTTTGCAAAGAGTTTTAGGAGATGATCTGCTTTGTCCGTAGATCTGCAGTATATAGAAGATTTTGTTTTCCTTATTTATCGCTATGACCCCTTCTTTATCATGTCCAGTGAACACATTATCAGAAGGAAGTTGATGAAATGGGCCAAGCCTCTGACCTTTCTAGCCAAGTTCTGCCATGTAAACAAGGATATTTTTACTGATTGATCCTCAAGCTTCATCCTCCCATTGTCTTCACAGGCTGAAATTCTGAAAATGATACAGGCTTATCCGAAGGGGAACACAGGGGATGGACTTTCAGGAGACAGCTCATTAAACCGAAGTTAGCCCTTCCGTTTGTCCTGCTAAATCACATGCTCGAAACACCTTCCATCTCCAATTTTAGAATATTGGCAGCCCCAAACTGCCCTTCTAATTTACCGTCAGGGAAGTTGGGGAAGCATTTTTCTATTATGAACACACTAATGTTTAGACAATGACACACTAATCTCACAATAATCTTAAAGTGTAACTTAAAAGTAAAGATTTGCTATCTTATAGGGAAGATCCAGAAATGGTAATCTTGCCTGAGCAGTGCTCTGAAAAATCTATAATTTGCCTTAAATTCCTCTTGAAAAATAGCAAGGCATCGTTGTGTCTTGAGGCTCATAGCTATATCTGCAGTACACGATTTCCTAAGACACTGCTGCCACGAATGCTTGTTTCACTAGAATGAGATTTGGTGATGTCACTACTGTACTGCTCACTATTTTTGCTGGAGAAGTTGTATCTGAGGACCTGCAGTGAAAGGATCTCCCTTCTTTGGCTTTACCACTGATGAGCACTGAACCTATATATTTCTCTGTCCACATACTTTACTGGCCACCGATGACCAACACTGCACCCACACATTTCTCCAATAACAACTATTAAATGAATACACTCCGCTGACCACCATGACATGCACTTTCCCCTTAGACACCACTGCACTTCCCTATTGACCAACACTGCATCCAGACAACAAGGGAAGAGGCGCCTCTGGGTGCAATAATTTTAACACAATTTATTAAAAGCACAGATAATAGCCACTCACATTTAGGTGGTGTAAAGTAGGCATGTAAAAAATCCCAAGGAAGGGAGAAGTGGGTTTCATTCGGTCCGCCATTCACTTCCTGGTCCCTGCATCCCCGGTGACGTAATCACCCCTCGCCTGCCAGTCCATCTGCCCTTTAAGCCTCATCTGAGATCCCTCCAACGCAGCCGACTCCATCTAATCAGTGGTGAGAAGACACCTATCTCCCTCCACTCCACATCGCTTCTGCAAGGACCAGGAAGTGAACGGCAGACCGGATGACACCCACTTCTCCCTTCCTTGGGATTTTTTACAGGCCTGCTTTACACCACCTAAATTTGAGTGGCTATTATCTGTGCTTATAATAAATTGTGTTAAAAATATTTCACCCAGAGGCACCTCTTCCCTTGTTGTCTTTCTCTAGAATTGGAACATGGTCTCTGTTCCCCCTGATGTCAGCCCTGAGAGCATACCCCTATCAATTCTTACCACACCTCAGACTTTTATCTTATTTTAATTTGCATCGTCAGAAGCTTGGACTTACTGCTTACTGACATTGTTCCACACTCCGTGTATTCATTATGCTGGCTTGATACCTGTTGCACTGGTTTCTTTGTCCATTTTTTACTTGTTGTACTGCAACACTGCATCCACACAATTCTTCACTGAGCCACTACACTGACTGGCACTGCACACTTCTACACTGCATTGACCTGATTGTTAAATATCTAGGTATGTTTCGGTGTAGAAACAGTCTCTTCACTGCCTTCTTGTCTGCTTGCACATATATGACTGTAAAGTGGGGAAGAAGGTGTAACTTTTTAAGGGTCTTAGACAGCAGCATCTGGTATTCTGCAGCATGGAGGTCGGGGAATATACTATATACCTGTAAAATTTGTCCGGAATTATGCAACTCCAAACTAAATTCGACTCCATTATGCCACTTGAGAGCAACAGGCAAAATGCTCGCAACTAATCATCAGTGATGCCTCATACACACTGCCATGACAGTTTTACCTGGAAAAAACGGCTGTGTGTATGCTAAATTGCAGTTCTCCCGGCAGGAATGTTATCTATTTTCCCAGTGTTTTTTTTCCCTGCAGTTTTTCAATGGTAAACACTGCGAGCCAGGATTCCCAACCAAAGCTCTCATGGCAGTTTTCCTGTCGGGAAACCCGGCCATGTGTAGGGGGAAAAAGCTACCGAGCGGTTTTCCCGGCAGACTTTTCACCGCTGGGAAAACCGATCGTGTGTACAAGGCATAAGCTTTCATCCTTTAAATACTCTAAGCTAATTAATAGGGAGATTCACTACTACCATGGTTTTGCAACAAATCCTGTAGGCTCGAAATTTGCAGATCCGCAAATTTAAGTGCATACTGTAGGCCCTTTAAACAACATTCAGTAGGTTTAGAAGGGTCAATAAAGAGGCTTTTGGATAAGACAGTATCTTGAGTATAATAGGGTAGTTCAGAACAGCTGTATCTTCAGTGTGTAGGGATCCGTTTCCCTCTACTGTCTGTATTTGTAAATCCCTGGGTTGCTGGTATATTATGTATGCACTTCCTTTCTCTGGGCTGTTGAATTGAAAACCCCCGAAGGAAGATGTGGAGAGAGAGAGAGAGAGAGAGAGAGAGAGAGAGAGAGAGAAAGTCTGAGACCACATCCTATCCAAAAAAAAGCTGCATCAAGAGCAGAACGGATTAATAGGCAAGTGCTACTATGGCTATAATTTCACTATCGTTACCTTTAGTTTATGGGTGGGTGTTATATATATATATATACTGTGTGTGTGTATATATATATATATATATATATATATATATATAAATATATAGATATATGTATGTATAGTAGAGCCAGGTTAGGAATCCAACAGCCATTTCTGCTAGCTAGAGGTCCGGTTACATGACATATTAAACATTACTAGGGACTAAGACTATTAGGCTATTAGAGTTCCAGTGCTATGTCATGATTTCAGCTGGTAAGAATCTGAGTTTCAGGCCTTACCATCTTGAGGATCTTACCATCTTTATCTTGTCTTCGGGTTTCTAAAATATAGACAGATGCCGCTCTGCGATCACATTCTGGGCTCCTACAACTGAACTTCGCCGAAACATATATCTAGAGCACAGGTGTCAAACACAAGGCCCGCGGGCCGAATCCAGACCATGTCATGTGGCCCTTGCACCTCTCCTGCAGCTTCAGGAGAGCTCCAGCCCTCCTCTGGTCCTTCTCAATACCCTTACTTTCTGCATTGAAGCAATGCATCCAGGTTCTTCCCAGCAGCAGCAGCATAAGGAAAGGGGGTGCACTGTGATGTAAGGGAGAGTGGAAGACTCAACTTCTGATGGTGGGGTGGCTCTTAACATCTAATGTAAGGGGAAGGGGTGTGCTGGACATCTAATCTTACAGCTACAACCGGCCCTTTTGAGGGCAATAATAATGCTGATGCGGGCCGCAATGAAATTGAGTTTGACACCCCTGATCTAGAGGTATCCTTATATATAAAATATTTATATAACTGGGTATATGTGCTTAATTCCACCAGGACTCTTGTTGAGGTCTTCGCTGATTATACCGGTTTATACATTGGATGTATGTACTAGTAATCATCTTTTCTTATATAAAGCTTGTGTTATTTCCCTACTGGTGTAAATCTACAATATACTGTATACTTATGGTTAAGGTTATATGCTGGTTGCAGTTGTTTCTCTGCCCCAATTACTTTGATTAAATTAGTGATTCATTTCCCAAGAAATTAACCCCCCCTCTGTTTACATAGGCCCTGTCCTGGGTGGAGGCACTGCCAACTTTATTTATCAAACTCACTCTTCCATTTAGCGAAGATATTGGTTCTCTTATTCACCTACAGGTTTATCACAATAGTTTGTTTGTGGGGCATTTCTTGTGACCCCGCAAAAAAGGGCTACAAGTGTATTGATGTTGCTGAAGGTAAAGGATAACACTGACAAACTTCATAAGGAGATGCTAGGGCAGTTAGTACACAGCTCTTTATTTTTGATCGCTATCTGTTTGGACAATATCAAGCCATTTGCTGCTTTTTTTGTTCTCATTATTTTGGCCTTTTCTGTCTTAAATTTTAGTTTGTGATTAATCTGAGGGCAACAGCTACTTTTAGCTGCTGTTCCACAAGTAAACTACTTTTTTATGTTAAGGCTTTTGTCGAAAAAAAAAAAAAAAAGTGGTGTTATGTTTTAGGGGGGGATTTGGGGATTTTATTTATGTGGGAGTATAATGTCTATCTTTTTTGTTGTAATGGTCCTTTTTATGTCAATTTGAGGTGTTTAAAGTACAGCATTTGCTAATTGCTGACCATTCGTTTTTGAAGCTGACTTTTGTTTGCTTTCACACCAATGCATTATTTAAAAGAAAAAAACAATTATGCAATAACAGCGTGAACCTAGACCACCTCATATTACATACATTTACTGCTCCCCCTTATTCCATAGCAAAAATAATTGGAAGGCAAAGACTGACTAGGTCAATTCTCCAGGATTAAAACTGTCCTTTTTAGTGGCCACTTTTACACTGCTTTATCATTTCTTTTGCCTGATGACTACTATTATACTAACAATATACCCCCATTCTATCTACTTTGATATCAAGGCTTATGCCGAGTACACACGATCATATTTCAGCATGAAAAAAACTTTTTAAAAAAAATGTCATTTAAAATGATTGTGTGTGGGCTTCACATCATTTTTCGGGTTCTGAAAAATGACAACATTTTTTTTAGAACATGCTGCATTTTTTAACAACGTTTGAAACCATGTTGTTTTTCGGGTTGTAAAAAATGATCGTGTGTGGGCTAAAACGACATTAAAAACCCGTGCATGCTTAGAAGCAATTTATGAGACGGGAGCGCTCGTTCTGGTAAAACTATTGTTCATAATGGAGTAAGCACATTCATCACACTGTAACAGACAGAAAAGCGCAAATCGTTTTTTACTAACACGGAATCAGCTAAAGCAGCCCCAGGAGTGATGTCATCCGCATGGAACTTCACCTTTATAGTGCCGTCATACGTGTTGTACATCACCACGCTTTGCTAGAGCATTTTTTAAAAACGATGGTGTGTGGGCAACAACGTTTTAATGATGAAGTTGGAAAAACATTGTTTTTTCTACATGCCGAAAATCTTTTTTTTTTTTTTTTTAATGCCGAAAAATGATCGTGTGTATGCGGCATTAGGCTAATAAACAATATAAACTATATCAGCAGCAGGGGCTAGAAAGACACATGTACAATATTGATTAGAAGAAAAGAATGAATAGAAACCTGAGCAGACTACTTCCTAGAATAAATAGTACATTGTTGATTTGACAGATATGAAAAAAAAATATTGTGTTTTGCATTCACGTGTCCCTAATGGCTGATTTATCAAGGGACCTTTTTTTTAATAAATCTGTATTTTAAATTAGTTAAAAATGACTTTTATGCTCATGGGCCTGCCAGATCAAATGTCCCCTTTACTTACAGTGCATTGAAAAAGCATTCGTACCCCTTGAAATTTTCCATATTTTGTCATGTTACAACCAAAAACGTAAATGTATTTTATGTGATAGACCAATACATAATTTTGAAGTAGAAGGAAAATTATAAATGTTTAACATTTTTTACAAATAAATATGTGAAAAGTGTGGCACGCATTTGTATTCAGCCCACTTTACTCTGGAACCCCTAACTAACATCTAGTGGAACCAGTTGCCTTCAGAAGTCACCTAATTAGTAAATAGAGTTCATCTGTGTGTAATTTATTCTCAGTGTAAATACAGATGTTCTGCGACGCCCTCAGAGGTTTGTTAGAGATCCTTAGTGAACAAACTGCATCATAAATGCCAAGAAACACATCAGACAGGTCAGGGATAATGTTAAGTGGAAGTTTAAAGCAGGGTTAGGTTATAAAAAAATATCCCAAGCTGTGAACATCTCACGGAGCACTGTTCAATTCATCCTCTGAAAATGGAAAGAATTTGAAACAACTCCAAACCTACCAAGACATAGCTGTCAACCTAAACTGACAGGCCAGGCAAGGAGAGCATTAATCAGAGAAGCAGCCAAGAGGCCCATGGTAACTCTGAAGGAGCTGCAGAGATCCACAGCTCAGGTGGAAGAATCTGTCCACAGGACAACTATTAGTCGTGCATTCCACAAATCTGGCCCTTATTCAAGAGTGGCAAGAAGAAAGTCATTGTTGAAAGAAAGCCATAAAAAGGTCCCATTTGTAGTTTGGGAGAAGCCATGTGGGGGACACAGAAAACATCTGGAAGAAGGTGCTCTGGTCAGATGAGACCAAAATTTTACTTTTTGGCCTAAAAGCAAAACATGGTAGTGGCAGCATCATGTTGTGGGGATGCTTTACTTCAGCAGGGACAGGGAAGGTGGTCAGAGTTGATGGGAAGATGGATGGAGCCAAATACAGGGCAATCTTAGAAGAAAACCTGTTAGATCGTGTACACACGACTAAACAAATCAGATGAAAACGGTCGGACAGACCGTTTTCATCGGATATGTCTGCTGGGCTATTTTGGTTTGATCAGTGTACACACGTTCAAACCAAATTCCCCGCGGACAGACAGCACGGTGACGTGGCGGTGACGTGGTGGCGACATTGACGCCGCCACGTCACCACTCCAGGAAGTAAAATACTTCCACATATGCGTCAAATCCATTCGGCGCATGCAGGAGATTTTTGTCCGCTAGTATGGCGTACTAACCAGCGGACATGTCGGACGGACGGGTTTCCAGCAGACAAGTTTTAAAGCATGCTTTAAAACTTGTCTGCTGGAAAAACCTGTCTGCTAGCCCGTACACACAGTCGGATTTGTCTGCTGAAACGGTCCGTCGGACCGGTTTCAGCAGATAAATTCAATCGTGTGTACGCGGCCTTAGACTCTGCAAAAGACTTGAGACTGGGTTGGAGGTTCACCTTCCAGCAGGACAATGACCCTAAACTTACAGCCAGAGATACAATGGAATGGTTTAGATCAAAGAATATTCATGTGTTAGAATGGCCCTATCAAAGTGCAGACCTAAATCCAATTGAGAATCTGTGGCAAGACTTGAAACTTGCTGTTCACTGATGCTCTTCATCCAATCTGACAGAGCTTGAGCTATTTTGCAAAAAAGGATAGGCAAAAATGTCCCTCTCTAGATGTGTAAAGCTGGTAGAGACAGACCCAAAAAGACTTGCAGCTGTAACTGTAGGAAAGATGGTTCTACAAGGTATTGAATCAGGGGGGGGGTGAATACAAATGCAGGCCACCATTTATCATGTTCCTTCCACTTCACAATTATGTGCCCCTTTGTGTTGGTCTATCACATAAAATCCAAATAAAACACATTTAAATTTTTGGTTGTAACATGACAAAATGTGGAGAATTTCAATGGGTATGAATACTTTTTCAAGGCACTGTATGTTGTCAGTCTTTTCCTTTCCTTGATTTCTAGTCCTTTCTTCTGTACCCCATGGCAGCACCTTTCATGAACCTGCAGATAACTTTGGTGAGTACATGTAAATAAAAGGTAGTCTGCTTTAAATGAGGAGAATACAGTGAAATTGAAGGAAGGCTGTAGTGATACATGCTGTTTACTGTTTCAACTGATTACGCCACAGTATATGTTTAGTCTGTAGTGGTATTGGTTTGCCCAGTGCTTGTGAATAATGTTGGGATATGAAGTTCTGCAAATCAATATTTATGGAGAGCACCACACCTCAGAAGTTATGAGACCTTACTGCCCAAAAGTTTTGTAACGGGAGTCACGTTTGGGCACAGATTGAGCCAGGAAATAATGGACATATCTTGAATTACATGAGATGAGACAGTAATGATAATTCATGTATTGCAGGATATCTTGAAATATTACAAGTTGTTTATTCTGAACTCAACAGGTCAATAGAGTGTCTCCTTCAATGTGGAATATAGACCGTTGAGGTGCTAATTAAGTCTGCTACTGTAGTGATGTGAATTGGAGCTTGGTAGACAGCCTGGCTTCTAAAGACCTTTTCATTGTGTATGCTAATGACACTGTATTGTGTGAAAGTCTATTGATGATAATATGTGATGTGAGTGACTTAGCACCCTCTAAAGGTCAAACATCTGACTTATGTTTACTATAGGAATTTGTATTGTGTAGCAGGTGAGAATAGCTTATCGCAGAGTCAGAATGTCTAGCTAAGATATGGATTGAGGGGGACTCGTTAGGAACCATTGTGTGATGTGGGTGGAGTGTATCATTGTCTATTTGATTACTGCAACATTCCTCTTGGTGTGTATAAAAGCCTGAGTTTTACTGTTAAAAGATCAATCTGTTTGGAACCAGAGAACAGAGCTGTGTGTCTCGTTTTCTGGGGGAAATCCAATGGGTCCTGTCTGCTGGATTGTGGAGTTTTAGAAGCTGTCTTGGGTTTGTGGAATGGAATATCGTAAACGGTGTTGACCCCTGACCGTTACAAGTTTAAACTTGGAGGCTTCTCTTTTCTCCAGGGTCAGCAAAATTTGTTACAAGCAGCTAGCAGCTTATTGTATTTATTTGGCATCTTAATGAGTTCCGTCATAATGGCAATTTCATTTAACAAGAATGTTCTATTTTCTTACTAGGCTCTAGATCAAAAAATACATCTTGCTATATTCTGTTTAATTTATGCACTGAATATTTTTACTCCAATATTAAATATCAAGTGACTAATCAATATCAGTAACATTAACAGCATGCATGGTCATGTAGTGCTTTAAAAACAAACGATGAGAAACAATGATGTACACAACCCACATCAAATAACTAGAGATCAATAAATATAATTATGCATCTAAAATACAAACTTGGGTGGAATTTGGTGTGTAAAAATGTTAAATGAAGCACAAAATAAAACTGAAATGGAGTATTTTATTATCTGCATCTTTTGGACCTAAACAGATTTTCAGTTCTTAATTATACCCTAAAGTGTGTTTTGCTATCTGCTGTAAAAAAACAAACCCAACACAAGGACAACAACAAGTCTACGTTTTGGTTTGGTTGGGTCTGTGACACCTCATTGCTTTTATTTATTTTTTGTCATTAAATAAAACACTAACAACCAGTAAATCACTTGTGAGGAACAGTAATGATCTTCTGAAACCATTCCCTAATGATTTTCTGAAATTAATTGTAATTGAAATGCCATCAGCTGTGTTTTCTGGACATTTTCTTACCATTTTCACTTTATAATTATCCCCCAAGCTGTGTTTCACTGTGCGTGTCTAGTAAACGAAGAAATTAGCTACCCCAGTGAATGTTATTTGGAAACTATAACAAGAGTGATGCATGTTGAGACATGCATCACTCTTGTTATATTTTCCAAATAACATTCACTGGGGTAGCTAATTTCTTAGTTTACTAGATCAGTGTTTCTCAATTCCAGTCCTCAAGCCCCCCCAACAGGTCAAGTTTTCAGGATTTCCCTCAGATGAAACGGCTGTGGTAATTACTAAGGCAGTGAAACTGATCAAATCACCTGTGCAAAATAATGGAAAGCCTGAAAACATGACCTGTTGGTGTGCCTTGAGGACTGGAGTTGAAAAACACTGTACTAGATACAATGCATTAAATCATAGGAATTTTTTATACTGTCTATAATGAAAGCTGTATCTCTCCTGAAGGGTATGGGAGCTGTCATTACTAAAAATGCTAGTTACCTAAAGTCATTGACCTGGAACAAGCATGCAAACAGTAAAGTGTTAGCAGTGTGCGACATGCTCCCACTGTCTCTCTCCCGCAGCTGCTCCTCATCCAATTGTCCTTCTTCCGCTTGAGCATTGGGGGTTGTCAATGGCCAGATTTGGGATATGTCCTTATTGCTAGGCAGTGGCTTAGCGCTGCCTGTTCCTTGGCTTTTCCCCTGGCTAAAGCGCTGTGGTGCTATTTTTGAGCACCACAAACCCACAGCTTGTCTTGTGATAGCATTTGCTACCTGGCTCGTGAACCTTATCTTGCCTGTTCCTGTAAGTCCTGTCATCTCTGCATTCTCCTGTTGCTTCATTTGGCTATTGAATTACTATGTCTGATTGCCTCCTGTCCAGACTCTCTTTTGGATGACAGATTACTCTCTCTGCGACACAGCCATGCAAACCAATTGTATGCAGCGTGCGGCGTATGGTCTGAGCACTGACAGGCTGACCCCCCCCACCCCTTTAACCTCTTAAGCAATGCTGGCAGCACTTATATGTCTATTGACCAAAGACAACCTTTGGATATTATGCTGAGCACATGCACTCAACTTCTTTGGTCGACCATGGCGAGGCCTGTTCTGAGTGGGAACCTGTCCTGTTAATAGTCTTGGTGACCGTGCTGCAGCTCAGTTTCAGGGTCTTGGCAATCTCCTTATAGCCTATGCCATCTTTATGTAGAGCAACAATTTACCACACCTAATCCCCATTCACGCCTGATATACAAGCTGTACACTCACTACTTTACATTGTAGCAAAGTGAAATTTCTTCAGTTTCTTATATTTATGGTTCTCCGGCCAATCCATGCGGGGGTTGTTTAGTAGGTGTGAGAGAGCCCATACATATTCTGAAGCCTGGCAGCAGTTGGCAGAGTTCTAGGGTCCAGCCTTCTAGAGACGACCCCTGTGCTGGGGGCTATGTCCCTGGGGAAGAGAAAGACAAACAGATAGAAAGCTGTCAAGACATCAAGGCTTAGCTGTTGGGGCCTACCGAAGAGAGCCTGGGTCAGATTCTGGATAGACCAGTGCAGCCAGGAGCCAGGAGCAGTACAATACAGCCAGGAGTTGTACAAGTCAGCCAAGAGACAGTACAGTGCAGCCTAATGTTGTGCAATAAAGCCTGCATTTTGTACAGAACAGTCAGAAGCCTAGCAAGTTTTTCAGTTTGGGGTATCCCATGCTCCCTATTCTTATCCAATTCCTGCTCAAAAAGAAACCCATAGACTGATTCTTGAGCCAAAGGAAGAATGCTGAAAATGCTAGGTGCCTGACTGCGTGTGACAAAATTAATATTCTGTTACCCTTTATTAACTTTCTAACTGAAAACACACAGCATAACTCACTTCTGCCAAAAAAAGGAAAGGTAAATGTCCATTCCAAAAGTCCAGGTCTATTAAAACATTCCATTGCTCACCACATTTTTTTTTTTTAACCTTAGGCACTTATACATCTTACTTTCTGATCTTCTTGTCCTGTCCTCAGCTCTTTATCTAATCTTACTGTACTGACCAAAGTTTCCTTGGGATGGTTTTGTTTTGACTTGCAAAAAATATTACCACATTATAACTTTACCGATAAGTGCAGGTTTCTAACATCACAGACTACTGCTACAATAAAAATTTTTCTTATCTTTGCGGATTTACCTAATCTGCTCCCCACCCCAAAGCACCTTTTCTCCATGTTGATGGGGACAAGGGTCTCTTCCCCACAACCCTGAGCTGTGGTTGTGGGGGTCTGCGGGCAGGTGACTTATCAGAATCTGGAAGCCCCCTTAAAGAAAAGGGGGTCCTATGTGAATACCTATGAGGCACATAGTACCCTACCCATTCACCCAAAGAAAACCAGTATAGTGTAACAAAAAACATGAGGCAGCTTTTGACAAGTCCATTAATAAAAACGAATAATAACCTCTGATGTAGATCCAACATCAATCATGTCATCTTCCTCCACTGCCACCAACCAGATAAAAAAAATGCTCCTCTCCTGACGAATGCTCCTGCTGTTCTGGCAGCTTCAGTGTCTGACTGTTCTTATATTGCTATGGGGCGTGGCCATGCAGTGACTTAACTCAGAGACCCTGTCACTTGTGATGTCATGAACCCATCATGCCCAGGTCCATGACGTCACAAGGGGTGGGGTCTCCAGTTATGTTACCGCATGGTCATGCCCCATCGCTATATAAGAACTGTCAGACACGAAAGCTGCCAGAATGGCTAAAGCATTTGTCGGAGAAGGACCGTTATTTTTTTTTTAATCAGGACGTGGTGGAGGAAGATATTGGATCTACATAATTTTTAATAAAGAACTTGTCAAACACTGCCTAATTTTTTCCATTGCACTACTCTTTTTTTGACCAATTCTCATAGAGGGGTGGTAAGGATCTGGGGCCCCTCTCTTAAAGGGGGTTCCAGATTCCCATAAGCCCCCTGCCTACAGACCCCCACAACCCAGGGTTGTGGAGAAGAGACCCTTGTGCCCATCAACATGGGGACACGGTGCTTTGGGGTGGGCTGAAATCAGACAAAAGTGTGACGTAGTGCAGGAAGCTTTTCCAAAGTCGGAAAGACACAAGTCAGACCAGTTTGAACAGCTCTCATAGGGAAACGTTGATTTTTTTACATGTCACGCAACTTTTGCTCTCAAAGTCGGAGCGATTGTCCCACCATTGTGAACCGGAACCTTAAACGAAAGAATGAAAAAAAAAAAACCTGAATTGCTGGGGGTAGACAGATCATTCTAAATGAATAAAGGGATTTTTAAATACAGCTTACCTGTAAAATCCTTTTCTTGGAGTACATCACGGGACACAGAGCGGCATATTCATTACTATATGGGTTATATGGAGTACCTTCAGGTGTGGACACTGGCAATCTCAAACAGGAAGTCCCCTCCCTATATAACCCCCTCCCCTAGAGGGAGTCCCTCAGTTTTGTAGCAAGCAGTATGCCTCCCAAAATGTTCACCCAAAAGAGGGGTGGGAGCTCTGTGTCCCGTGATGTACTCCAAGAAAAGGATTTTACAGGTAAGCTGTATTTAAAAATCCCTTTTTCTTTCTCGTACATCACGGGACACAGAGCGGCATATTCATTACTATATGGGATGTCCGAAAGCAATGCTTTAATGAGGGGAGGGAGACATCTTCCAAAGAAGGATTCAATTTAGAGGTATACTCAAATAATAATAATAATTCCAACTTAGTCAAGAAAAAACTTTTTTTTTTCTTTTATACAACCAAGGGTGCCCCTGATCCCGAGGATCTTAAACTGCAGCCTGTAGTACTGCCTGTCCAAAGGCAGAATCCGCATTCCTTCTCACGTCTAGTTGATAAAACTTTGTAAACGTGTGGACTGATGACCACGTCGCCGCCTTGCATATCTGAGCCATAGAGATCTGATGGTGTGCTGCCCAGGAGGCGCCCATGGCCCTGGTAGAATGGGCCTTTACCGACAAAGGAGGAGGCAACCTCTTCAAACCGTAGGCTTGAATGATTAATTGTCTAATCCATCTCGAGATGGTGGATTTTGCAGCTGCCTGCCCCTTCTTGGGGCCATCTGGTAGAACGAACAACACATCTGTTTTCCTGATCTTTTCTGTAGCTTTAAGATAGGCCTTCATGGCCCGGACAATATCCAAGGTATGCAGCAACCCCTCCTTTCTAGATGTGGGTTTCGGAAAGAAGGATGGAAGTACCAAATCCTGGTTCAAGTGAAAATTGGATATAACCTTTGGTAGAAAGGAAGGATGGGGCCGGAGAACTGCCCTGTCCTTATGTAGAACGAGATATGGTTCCTTACACGATAAGGCTGCTAATTCTGACACTCTCCTGGCCGAAACTATGGCGACCAAGAAAACCAACTTTCTTGTCAGTAAAACTAAAGGAATCTCAGCCAACGGCTCAAAGGGTTGTTTCTGTAGAGTGGACAGGACAAGATTTAAGTCCCATGGACAAATTGGTGACTTGACAGGAGGATTAATACGCAAGACCCCCTGTATGAAGGTCTTTACCAGCGAGTGGGTGGCCAGCGGCCTCTGAAACCACACTGACAGAGCTGAAATCTGTCCCTTGATTGTGCTTAATGCCAGGCCTTTATCCACTCCTAGCTGGAGAAATCTTAACACCCTATCAATGGTATATTTGCGGGAATTCCATCTTTTGGATTCACACCAGCCTACGTAGTTCCTCCACACCCTGTAATAAATCACCCTGGAGGCCGGCTTTCTAGCCCTAATCAGGGTAGGAATTACCTGCCTAGACAGACCTCTACCCCTGAGAATCAGGGATTCAGCCTCCAGGCCGTCAAATTTAGACGTTGTAATGTAGGGTGGAGGATCGGGCCTTGTGAGAGTAGGTCTGGTCGTAGAGGAAGAGTCCAAGGGTCTCCCACTGCCATCTTCAGGACTAGTGAGTACCATGTCCTCCGGGGCCAAGCTGGAGCTACTAGAATGACCGGCTTGTGCTCCACTCTGATCCTGCGCAACAGGCGAGGAAGTAACTGTAGCGGAGGGAATGCATATAGAAGTTTGAATTGATGCCAAGGGCAAACCAACGCATCGGTTCCGCAGGCCATAGGGTCCCTCGCTCGAAACACGAACCTGTCTAGTTTCTTGTTGAACTTGGATGCCATTATATCTACGTCTGGCATTCCCCACCTCTGGCAGATTGTCTGAAAGACCTGGGGATGCAGAGACCACTCCCCTGGCAACAGACTCTGGCGACTTAAGAAGTCTGCCTGCAGGTTGTCCACTCCGGGAATGAATATCGCCGAAATGCAGGGTACATGAACCTCTGCCCACTGAAAAATCAAGCTCACCTCCCTCTGAGCGGCCTGACTCCTGGTTCCCCCTTGGTGGTTTATGTATGCCACCGCTGTGGCATTGTCTGACTGGATTCTCACCGGGAACCCCTGTAATCTGGAGGTCCATGCCAGAAGGGCTAGGCGAGCAGCTCTGATCTCCAAGATATTGATGGGGAGCTGCCTCTCTGTTTTCACCCAAGTTCCCTGGCGAGAGAACCCCTCGAAGACCGCCCCCCAGCCTGCCAGGCTGGCGTCTGTGGTAACTACCTTCCAGACAACAGGGCTGAAGGATCTTCCCTTTAGAAGATTCTGAGGGTTCAACCACCAGGCCAGGCTTTGTCGGACCCTTGATGATAGCGTCAAAGGGGACTCTAAGGCATGTGCTCTCTTGCCCCAGGCTGCTAGAATGGCTGCCTGTAGGACGCGAGTGTGGATCTGAGCGTATGGTACTGCCTCGAACGTGGCCACTAGCTTGCCTAGTAATCGCATACACAGGCGAATAGTTGGTTTTTTCTTGCTTAGAACCAACTGAACCAACCCCTTGATAGCCTCGATCTTTACAAGGGGCAGGAACACCCTTTGCTGTTCTGTGTCTAACCTCATGCCGAGGTATTCCAACTGCTTTGTAGGCTGGAACGCTGACTTTTCCCGGTTTAGGACCCAGCCGAATCCTTCGAGGTACTGAACCGTGAGGTTTACTGCCTGTTGCAGACACGGCCGTGAGTGATCTATGATTAAAAGGTCGTCCAAGTACGCTAGGACTGTGACCCCTTGGATCCTTAAATTGGCCAGAACTGGGGCTAGGATCTTCGTGAATACCCGGGGGGCCGTGGCCAGCCCGAAGGGGAGCGCCCTGAATTGGAAGTGTCGCTGCCCCACCGCGAAGCGTAAAAATCTTTGATGCGACTGAAAGATTGGTACATGAAGGTAAGCATCCTTTATGTCTATGGAAGCCAGAAAATCGTCCCTCTGAAGCGCGGCGGCTGCTGACCGGATGGATTCCATCCGGAAGGAACGAACCCTTAGGTAACCGTTTAACCTCTTTAGGTCCAAGATTGGCCTGACATCGCCGTTGGGCTTTGGTATGACAAAGAGATTGGAATAGAAACCTAGCCCTTGCTCTTGGGCTGGCACCTCTATTATTACGTCCTGGCAAAGCAGGTGATCCAAAGCTGCCAGCATTGAGGCCTTCCTTGCTGGATCCTTTGGTAGCCTTGACTCTTGAAAATGAGGCGGAGGAAAGTTTAGAAACTCCAGTCTGTAGCCTGCGGTTACAGACGCCCGGACCCATTTGTCGGGGATCTTGGCTTCCCAAACTTCTGAGAAGAAACAAAGCCTTCCCCCCACCCGCGAGAGTGGGGGCGCCCCTTCATAAGGCAGACTTAGGGGCTGTCTTTGTCGGCTTGCGATACCATGGCCTCTTACCCCCAGGGGCCTGTCCCTGCGATCTACTGTTAACGTTGGATCGTGCAGGCGGCCGTCGATACTGCCTGGAATTTGAGGGCCCTGAGACAGGAAAGAGCTGCCTTTTAAATGTAGGACCCCGGAATGTCTTTTTGACCGGTAAAAGGGTACTTTTGCCACTTGAAATAGTCTGAATGTATTTATCCAGATCCTCCCCGAAGAGTCGTCCTCCATGGAAGGGAAACCCTGCCAGAAGCTTTTTGCATGGGGGCTCCGCCGCCCAGTTCTTCAACCATAAGAGCCTTCTCATGTGCACCAAAATAGTGATAAACGAGAGACCTGCTGGATGGAATCCTTTATAGCATCTACAGCAAAACACAGAGCTCTGGGAATGTCAGAAAACTCTTCTGCTTGTTGGGTAGGCATGTCCTTTAACATTTCTTTTGTCTGGTCCTTTAACGCCTGACAAACTCCAATTGCAGCCACAGCTGGCTGTACCACTGCTCCTGCCGTAGCAAAGGATGCTTTTAAAAGTGTCTCTAACCGTTTATCAACCGGATCTTTAAACATATGTATGTTTTCCACCGGGCAAGTTAGTGATTTATTCACACATGAGATGGCTGCATCCACCACTGGGAGCCTCCACCTCTTGGAGAATTTTTCCTCCATGGGGTAAATGACCGCAAATCTCTTCGGTGGCAGAAAAATCCTGTCCGGCCGTACCCAATCACGAAAGATCAATTCCTCCAAGAGAGGATGGACCGGAAAAACTGCGTTGCTTAACGGAGCTTTCAAAGATCCCAGAGAGGATACCGGAGGAACCTGAGGCTCTGGCAATGGTAAACTAAATGCCGAGCGGACCATGTCCGTCAAAGACTGCACCCACAGTCTCTCTGTCTGGGAGTCTGAAAATGGTTCCTCAGAGGTAGATCCCTCAATCCCTGAACCCTCTTGGTTCAGGTCTAGTTGATCCTCCTGCGATTCCAATTCCTCCGGAGAGAGAATCTCAGCATCTGAGGATACACCTCTTGGTGATGGGGATCTAACCCGTTTCTTGCCGGGAATAGCTCTAGCGATCAATGCTGCTATTCTCTCTTCTAGCCCCCCTAGGGATACAGCTAGCATCTCCTCTGTGATAAACACAGGGCTGGGCTGATCTGGGCCAGCCTCCGCACCAGACCCCCCTAATGGCTCATCCAAGGCGACCTTTATGGGAATAAGTTGCGGGGAAATTATCGGCATATCATCAGAACGCCATAATACAAAATCGAGGGACTCCGCCAACAACAACAGACTGTAGTGGCCAGGAGTACAAATCTAGAGTTTAGGGGACAATAGATCACTAATGCCCAAAAACTGATGGGGCCCCGTATGTTTTTTTTTTTTTTTTTTTAAATATATATAAGTCTCTTTCTTTTTTTTTTTTTTTTTTCCAAACATACAGTGACCCCAAACTTAGTTTGCCAGCCTCCAACCTGCTGCAAAAAGGGGAATTTCTTGGCTTAACAAAAAGGCATTGGAACAAAGTCCAGCATGTACTACCCCTCTTCCGCCACCGGGAGTCACTGTTCTGCCGCTCTGCGTCCTCTCCCTTTGAGATCAGCCTCAGACTGAGCACTGACAATGCCTGCTGATCTATAACAGCACAAGGCGCGCCCCTGTATGACGCTGCAGGCACGCCCCCCCCGCCCTCCTCTCCGAACGGCGCGAAAAACGTCTATAAGACGTGCGCGCGCGCGTATGCCGGAGCAGGAGGAACATGGAGGAGCCGCGCTGCTGGAGACCCAGGACTGCAGTATCAGGCGGCAGATTCAAACCCCCGGCCAGATAGGACTCTCCAAAAGGCCCCATAGGGATCCTTACCAGTCCTAGGAAGAAAGCAGCAGGTAGCTAGCAACACCATTCTTAGACAGGGGAACCTAGTGATGGGGGAAAAGGGATCATCCTGTCTTTCTCAGACATAGTGAGCAAGGTTGCCAATGCAGAGCATACTTAGGCTACCCCCCTTTCAGGTTACCCCGGAGAGCCTGCTGTCGAACCAAGTCCCGCAGGCTCCCCTCTTACCTGCTCCATGCTGCAGGATGTTTGTCCAGCAAAACGATCCAATCTTCTCCCATCTCCGTGGGTAGCGTAGTAGACCTTCAGGCCCTGGGGTCCTATGAAGGTACCCACTGTCCTGGACCTATATAGCACCCTGGCAAACAGGAACTTATGGTTCTTCATGAACTCCAAGTCCTGGGCCCAGGGTCCAGCCCTCCAAAGAGGAGCATTATAGGCAAAACCCCACGGTTTGGGGCCCGGGTACTGTCCACTTTGGCACTGAGGCTCCTTGGACAGATCAGGTTAGCCCGCCCTTAATCCCAAGGATGTGGAGCAAAGCTATTCCGTGACCAACACCTAAGACACTGGCGAAAAAACTGAGGGACTCCCTCTAGGGGAGGGGGTTATATAGGGAGGGGACTTCCTGTTTGAGATTGCCAGTGTCCACACCTGAAGGTACTCCATATAACCCATATAGTAATGAATATGCCGCTCTGTGTCCCGTGATGTACGAGAAAGAAAAGCTGCCTTTGCATAACGCATTGTAACGCATGTGAGTTTACGCACTGCAACAGTGGTAGTCTCACCACGCCGCATTCCGGTGTGAACAGGTTCTTAAAGTGAGCTTGTCCTTTACCAGCAATGATTTATGAATCTATATGTATATGATATAGAAAACCATAAGAAAGTATACACACACACACAAAAGTGTGCCTCCAAATGCTTCTGTTTAGCATGTGTACCAACTCAGACCAATTTCTTTCAAATATATGTGGTGAACTGTATATAACTAACAGCTTCAGAGGCGTATTTTTGAAATACAGGTGGTTTATGTGAGATACCCAACATGGTCTAGCAGTTCCATATAAGAACACCAACTTCCATTTATTATTCCTTTTGCCCATGCTGATATCTATAAAGAGAAGCAGCTCAATAGCAAAGTTACACAAATATCAAATAACCTTTGTCCATTTGGGGATACTTTGAACCAGTGTTTCTCAACCTTGTTTCTGTCAAGGAACCCTTTTTAAATTATGAACAGTCTTGAGGCACCCCATTTTAAAATGTAAAAGTTTTCTGAAGGTTTTACATAATGCAGCAACATCCACAAGTCCAAGTAGGACACCCAATGTTAGAAGCGATTTACACTTCCAAAGCAAAAACACACTTTTGCAAACTGGTTTTAACTAGTATTTCAATGTTTCCAGCATTCCAAAGGGGAAGGGGAGTGTTAAACAAGGATGGTATTCAGGCGACTGACATCCTCCTTATCAACCTATGATGCCATTGGTTGTTGGGACACCGGCAGCTAGAAGGTTGTAATGGTGCACAATAAGAACCTGTGACTTAGTGTAACTAAAAAGGCAGCCTTCAATTTGTAGGCATTTTACAGCAGGTTTGTTTCCCTGTCCCTTTAAGGTGAATAAGATATTTTTTAGTACTCAGGGGTTCACACTCACGCAGAAAGAGAGATTCGGGGACAGCCCAGTTGGAGAGCAGAGGACTAATTTACAGAACTCTGTGGATTGCTAAGTCCTCATTGGTACCCAGAATATGGAGACTCGGAGAGGCTTTGGGTGAGAGAGCCTCCAAACCCTAATTACAGGGACGTTGATCCTCAAGGGGTAACCTGGTTGCAGAGAAGGTCTTAAAAGAAGCAGGAAAGAGTCAGCACATTGTCTGTGAGGTAAAGTGGACTGGTTCACAGCTGTGAGTAGTCTGGACTGTCTAGCAGCAACTAAGATTTTGCTTTATGAGCTCTTGAGGCCTTGGCCATACCCTCAAAGCAGATGGGAATCATGTGGGGTTAAGTAGGACTGGTATATTTCTGGAGAGTCATTATGTTGTCTTAATTAAACCATGATTATGGACTTTTGGCTTTATTTTTGTTGAAGAAAGCGATTTTGTTTATTTGTTTTTGAGAGTCCAATAAAGAATGTTACTGATCCCAGACTCTCCATAATACCAAAGCTTGAGTGATAAAGCCACTTTGATTATAATGGCCATGGAAAGTGTACAACTAGACCTGAGTTTAAAGAGGAACTGCAGTCTGCTCACATAATGTGTAATAAAAACGTCTTTGCTATTCTGAAGCTTCCCTCCAACCACTTTGCATGTTATTTTATATATACTGTGATTCTGTACTTGCCAAATATGCTGCAGAAATCTCCCTCCACCAAGTCTGGCTGCAGCCATTTTAACTGTGGGCAGCTAAAGCTGCATGTTCACTTCCTGGGTTTACACAAACACATACAGAGGCACACCTCCAGCTCTCATTGGCCCTCGTATGACTCATCCCATCTCCCTTTCTGGCAAACTCTCACAAGAGTGAGAGAGAGAGAGCAGTCTGATGTCATAAGCCTAGGCTTTTTACCAGACAAGAAATAGGAAGTGGGCTGTATAAGGTATTAACTGGAAGAGAAAATGTTTTACTATCCAAAGTTAAACAACACGTGCAGAAGATTTAATAAAGGGAAAGTTGAAAAAAATACTGAAGGTCCACTTTAAGCATGCCATATTAGTGTTGATAAAAGTAGAATAGGTTTTGTTAGTGTAGGTAAATTGTGAGGCTATGCTGGCAGCCAAGCCTGTGTTGTTTTGTTTTATCTGGGTTGGGTGAGTGACCCATGGAGGGCTGAAAGACTCACAGGCAGCATCTCTGACTTCTAGAAACTTACAGAACATTCTAGAAGAATGGGAGTGGAGGAGAGGAGGAGCTGTCTGGAATATTCTGAGGGCCCTGCCCAATCCCCAACAGGTGGGTTGGCAGGGTGCAGGCCCCTCAAATACTCAGGGTAGGGGCTGGGGGAAGAGGAATTTGGGTGGAAGCTGGAGATGGAGTGTTAGGCTGTCGGTGGCCCTTGAGGGTAGACCCCTAGTCTGGGGGGGGGGGGGGGGTCTTCTTCAGGACACACAGAAGTGTCTTGACCAGAAGCACAGTAGCAAAGTGGGAGGACAGCAGGAGAACACTGCTGGGCAAATCTCCATGGAGGAAGACAGCCAGGTGGGCTGGTAAATGTTACAGTCAAGAGGACTAAGATGCATGCCTGAGAGGACTTGATGCAAGCAATCTGGAAGGACTGTGGGGTCTTATCCATCAGGGCTAGTGAACGGGGCAGCAGCAGTCAGGCAGGTAATGCCTGAAGAGGTGCTGCTGGGATTAGTAGCCACAGGTGGAGAACAGCTGGGCACTAGGACTTTCTATTTGTTACACTACCAAAGCAGCCTGAGGTCCCTGACTGCAAGGGTAATTTGCGACTGATCTAACTAATCCTTTGTTGGATCATTCAAACAGTGTCAGCTGGTCCTGGAAGTTGTAGTTTTACAAGCAAGATTGTGCTTGAGGTAAAGGGGGAGAAGTGTATATACAGGTTGTATATAGTTGTGTCCCTGAAGAGTTCCAGTACTTTGATCAAATGGGCATACCATAATACCCTAAACCCTATCTAAGTTCAATTCCCCTAATAAAATACAAAAACAAAGCTGCAAAGAGTGATTCTCATCTTCAAAGTGTGGTGGAAAATTCTGTGTGCTTCGCTGTGCAGGGTCAGAGAGACCCTTATTCACCAGTGGCTCCAAGGGGGGTAGTGCTACACTCATATAAATATTAGCATTAGTGGTTCTTTGTGCACCTTTGTGACATACTGTACATAACTCCCTTGTTATCTAATGTAAAGGGATCTTGACATGTCACCTATTAACATGCTGGCAGCATTCTAGTAAACTGCAGGTGAATATTGATCCAGAGTTTTTCCACAGCATTGGGGACTAAAGCCAAGGGCTAAGATACAGTAAGAGAGCCTATTATTTTGTTCTGCCTAGAAACAGAAGTGTAGGGAGATATAATAGACCCCCATTTAACTCGGTTATGTATTCATTAAAATTGGTCAATGCATTTTGAATAGTACAAGTCTGTATTTTCATTATTATCCTGTTTTGGTTCTCTACATAGCTGACAGGCAGTCCTGTAAGCCATTCAGGCTTTATGACATATGCAACATGCACAAAGTTCATTTGCAGTAGGGAGGGAGAGCATAGATTGCCGTCCTTCACTATTCAATGACAGGCTTGGAGTGCCCTTACTATTCAATGACAGGCTTCTGTATCGCCATTAAAGAAAAAATTTGTATAATAAAAACACGTAAAAGGTTACTCACCATACACTTTGGCTTAAAGTTATGTAGTAAACCCCCGAAGGAGCTGCTTTTGTTTGTTCAGTCCGTTTCTCTACCTTCTAACCCCAGTCCCTCTGGCACACCTAGCAATGTGATTAATGGAATAACTCAGCAGGAATACACAACACAGTTCTTCTTGTAGTTTACTTGAAGAAAATTAAAATTCAGGTTAACATTAGTCAGCCAGGACCTGTGTAAGTACCCAGGACTTGGTTGAAACAGTTTAAAGAAAACAGTCAGGAACACTATGCAAACAACAAAAGCAACATGTAACAATATGTACAGATTAAATAGACTCCCCAATAACTTTTGGTGTGTGTGTGAGATGCTGTGGCTAAAGGGGAACCCCAGGCCGGCCTACAATGCTTCTAGTACACACCCAGTGAAATGATCTCAATACCCGTGGTGTGTCCCCTTTAAGAGCAACTGCAGCAATGTCCTGGAGGCAAAGATTTGCGTTTTATTATCTTCACCGGCAATGTAGGAGCTCACCAAATCCTGTACACAGTCACACAGTCAGAGGTCCTCCCCTGAGCAATCGATTGATCTTAGATGCAGGGGTGTTGCAATGGCATACAGTCCTTGAGCTGTTGCAGGGTGTCCTTTAGCATGTTCCTCTGGGATGGAGCTGAATGAACAATCTGTTCCTCTGGGCTGGAGTTGCAGGCTGTGTGCCCCTTGGTAGGCCGTGATTCCACACACACAGAAGATGTTCTCCTGATGGGGTGCAGACAAAAAGAGGCTCTGGACTAGTTCCTCTGGCTTTTTATCTCCTCCCCCACTAGGGTGACCACATTTCCAAACTACCATTCAGGGACACTCTCCCTTTCCAAAAATCAGCTTGTGCTGTAACGAAACAGCACAGTGATTGGACACAAGAGGCAGGATTTATAATTTCTCCCATCACAAGCAGGGGACGGGGACTGTGCTCCTCCAGGCATTCCTGGCCAGGACAAGTACTATCAGTGAGTAAAGCGGTGATGTGGCTGCCTTTTTTGGGGGCATCAGATTGGCCCGGAAATGAAGGTGCCGGGACAGACCTCCAAAATGCGGGACCGTCCTGGGAAATCCGGGACACGTGGTCACCCTATCCCCCACAGTCCTTTGCTGCTGTCTGATGATTGGTTTAGGCTCTTCCAATAGGGAGTTTACAGACAACCTCCAATAGGGAGTTTCCAAACAAGCAGTTCTGGGAGTCTGTGTGTGAAGAGAGGGGGCGATGGCGAGGACAGACTTTCTCCTGTGATCCTCAGAATAAGGAGCCCAAATCTGGCATAAAGTCACTAATACTTCACAGAAGAGGCTGGTTCGGTTCCTCAACTTTCCCAGGATCTGAGGAGATGCCCCAGTGAGGTCAGCCTTGTTCAGGTAAGCTCGCCAGAAAGTTCATTTACTGCAAATGAGCCAATCTCTGTCATTAAAAGCCATGCATCAGGAAGACACCTGCAGTGATTACATTCACTGCATTAAGTGTTTCTTATTTGAGTGGCTATAAGGCTGCATTCACACCTGACCGGTTGTCGCCTAAAGCGTGAAGCTCCAAAACGCTAGAGGGGAAAAAATACATTATTCTTAATGGAGATGGTTCACATCTCCACTCCAAAACGCCTGACGCCTGAAGCTCAAACAAGTTCTGGACTCTTTTTTGTCGCTTGAATTGAGCGTATTTGGGCGTTTTTCTGTTTTTAACATTGGTGACCCTAGACCTGTCCAAAATCGCGTTAAAAAAACGCTGCAGCAAATCGCGGTAAAAAACGCCGCAAATATTGCGGCAAAACACGTTAAAAAACGCGGCAAAGCATTACGCTCAGGTGTGAATGCAGCCTAAGACCCCTTTCACATTGAAGAGTTTTTCAGGCGGTACAGCGCTAAAAATAGCGGTGTTATACCGCCTGAAAAACTCCTTCACTGCATCCTCAATGTGAAAGCCCGAGGGCTAAATAAATAAAGGGATAGAGGGATAAAAAAATCTCCCATCAGCAGGATCTTTGCAGAGGTGAGAGGAGCGGCGTGTATACCGCTCCTTCACCGCTCCTTCCCATTGAAAAGAATGGGAAACCTCGGCAATACTGCCCGCAATGCGCCTCTATGGAGGTGCATTGCGGGCGGTATTAACCCTTTCACGGCCGCTAGCTAGGGTTAATACCGCACCGCTAGCAGCGGCAACTCACAGCAATTACGGCGGTATAGTAACGCTATTTTTAGCGGCGCTATACCGCCAGGGCGCGGCTCCCACCGCAATGTGAAAGGGGCCTAAAAGAAGCAGATCTCACATTTAAACGCAGTAGTTGTAAATGAGGTTAGATCCTGGCTCCATTTCCTAACATAAATGCCTGGGTTAGAAATTAAACAGAATTTTAAACTTCAGAACTTGCATAAATATGTGAAGATGCAAATACAAACACAAAAAACAAACAGTTTATTACATTTAAAGTTTGGTGGTTCTCCCTACTATATACTGTATTTCTAAAATGTCAAAATGTTACCAGTCTCCCCCCTTATGCAACTTTTTCCTTCTATGTTCAATCAACACTATTTATGGGTTTCGATCATGGGGAGACCCCTGGCACACCTCAGGAAGCAGAGAGCCGTTTGTCTTCTGCCTCCAGCCTTCTATTGAGCTATTGAGGACCAAGTGGTCATATGGCCATGAATTTTTTTTCCCAAAAAGGTATTTACAGACTTTTTTTCAACATTGAAAATGGAGCAAAATGCTTACTTGTGCAATCATTCTTATGGTTTAATAACAACATTTTTGAAAACATTTTTTAAAGGCATATCACACACGATTGGATTTCCATTGGACAAATCCGTGGAATTTTGTGTGAAGGGCTTGTACTGCATACAGATGGCAGAACTTTTTTAACCAACATACACAAAACTACGTGTTTTTTCTGCTCTTTAGTGCCACCCTTTGGGCAACTTCTGCTAATGCTGTCTTATGGTTAGCATTGGTTTGGAGCATGCGTGTTTGTACTTTGGATTTTAGACCGACGGACTTGTGTACACACGATCGGATAATCCGACGGCACACATTTGTTGTCGGAAAATTCCGACAACAATTGTCCGATAGAGCGTACAAACGGTCGGATTAGCTGACAAAAATCCTGCCATCACACAATTGTTGTCCGAAAATCCAATTGTGTGTACGAGGCTTCAAGCACCTTTCAGATGGGTTTTCTGATCAGGTCCACCTGTCAGTATTTCAGGTGGACCTGAATGGAAGGTCCATGCATTCCTATGGACAAGCGGGTGTAAATGGACTTGTGTCCTTTACACCCACCTACCTCCAGGCCCGATTGAGTCTGCTAAAAAGAGGGGAGAGGACTTTGTCCTCTTCTGTTTAGACAGAGCAGATCAGAGGAAGCCCAGTGTAAACGGACAGCGGAGTTGGCTCACTCCTGACCGCCCATTGAGCAGAGCTGGCGGCAGTGGCAGTGCATCCATAAGGGGCACAAGGGCACCACCCCATCTCTCTTGGCACCCTTCCTTTACCATAGATAGATTCATGCATTGTATGAGAGCATGCTATTGTTCGCCGCTGACACCCCCTATTCAGGTGTCCGTCCCCTTTTCGGGCGCTGGGCACCTGAATTACAGTGGCGGAGGTGTTTTTTGGAAGCACCTGATTAGAGCTATAGGATCTAATAGGCGCCTAAAAAGGTGAACGGCGGGTGTCATGCAGTGCGTTTACTGTTCACTCAGCGGTGTGTTAGCAAAGCGAATGAAGTGAAGGAAGAAAACACTGAACCGCCTCTCAGCCAATCAGGTTGCCAGGTCTGTTACCTGTCACCTGATTGGATGAAACGTCAGGCGCTGTGATTGGACGCCTGAGAGAGGACAGAAGAAGACATGGAGGATGTGCAGGACACCGCTGCGAGACAGGCAAGTACCGGGCAGCATTTGATGGGGCACAGTAGCAGCAATTGATGGGCACACTGGCAATATTTGATGGGGCACAGTAGCGGCAATTGATGGGCACACTGGCAACATTTGATGGGGCACAGTAGCGGCAATTGATGGGCACACTGGCAGCAATTGATGGGCACACTGGCAGCAATTGATGGGTACAGTAGCTGTGTTTTATGGCACAGTGGGGGCAATTTATGGGTACAGTGGCTGCGTTTGATGGGCACAGTTGCTGCGTTTAATGGGGCACAGTAGCGGCAATTGATGGACACACTGGCAACATTTGATGGAGCACAGTAGCGGCAATTGATGGGCACACTGGCAGCAATTGATGGCCACAGTGGCTGCGCTTGATGGGCACAGTGGCTGCGCTTGATGGGCACAGTGGCTGCGCTTGATGGGCACAGTGGCTGCAATTGATGTTTTTTTTCAGTTTGTTTGCGCCCCCACAAAAATTTTGAGCACCAGCCGCCACTGGCTGGTGGACATAGATTAAGCAGACTTGAGCAATCCTCCCGCTCTGCTACGATCAGCAGGGGATCAGTTCACAGATCCCCTGCTGATCAGAACAGAATCTGCCCTGTGCGAAAGGGTCCTTAGCAAAGTCAATAGTCAGACCTCAGTGAATACAGAATTGAGGGGAGTGACAAGGAATGTTGGCATAAGAGGGAACTCATGTTAATTTTTATTTATTTTTTGCCATGCATTTACAAACCCTTTAAAGCTGAAGTTTAGCTAAAATAATAATTAAAAAAAAAAAAAAAAAAATACAGCTCTAATCACATTCACTTCCCTGTAATGAAGTAAGTCTCACAATGTGCAGGTACCTGGATCTTGAAGAGCTTTTTACTGCAGGGATGCCTGTCCTCTTCCTGCACTGCAATCGTTAACAGCTTAGGGTCCTCAGGCAGAAAGCAGTATAGGTGGTCTGACAGACCCGCCCCTTTTCTTCCGTTGATACACTGTAATGCGATCTGTGAATGAAGAGAGAACCCTGTGACCTCTCCCTCATTCACAGATAATGTTACAAGCAGTGAAATACATGTAAGAACTTCTATGAATGGAGGAGGAAAGGGCATGTCCCCTTTGGACCATTTGTACCGCTCTTTTGCCTAAAGAAACACTGCAGCTCCAGATGTTCAGAAACAGGAAGAGGACAAGGCATCCCTGCAACAAAGATTTTTCTAAAAAACAGGTATTTGCACAACATGGGACATACTTAACTATGGGTAAGTGATATGAATAAAGCTGTAGATATATTTTTTAATCTAAACTTCGGCATTAAGACAATTCACATTTATGCATCTTTTTGTTTGGAGGGCTTGGACGATCATCCATAGAGCAGGATAACAGGATACACAAGCATTATTTGTATGTATGAAGTGATTTCAGTGACACTGCTGTTTAAATGAGATCTTGCTTTTCCATTAGTCTAGTGCAAGACCTCTGCACTGCAACCTGTTTATGTAACACCAGACCATCCAGATTATGTAATGTTAACCAAACTCCATATAAGGAGCCGGATCGGTCCTGTAGATTGATAAATTCTATCCACAGTCACATGTCACTTTGTGAACTATCATGCTGTATTTACAAGACCCTCCTCTCAAGGATGTACAACAATTTGCAGATAAAGTCGCATTTCCTACTTGCCGATATCCAGTTAAGGATTCCATGAAGCTCTTGTAAACAACCTGTCAAATTTGTGAAGATGAATGTCATTGGTTATCAAAACAGCACAAACAGAAGTGTTATACAGGAATATGCTCATTTCTTTACACTAAGGCAAATATTGTAACAATTTTTAGGAGTTACATTACCTATGACTGCAAACAAATCACAAAACATGCAGAGAAATACATTTAAAAACTCCGGTCAAGCTAAATAAAAAAGAACAGATACATTCATAAAAAAAATCACATAGTTTACAAACATGTAGATTAGCTGCTGCAAAGAATCTGGGATCTGCCGATAGTGAATCTTCATATCCTAGCAGAAAGTTCAAATTAGGATTGTAATAATAGTTTGTAAGAAAGCTGGGGGAACAGGGGAATCAAGGTAGGTTCACACTACCCACAAAATATTCATTTCCTGACGCATTCATGGCAGCACACACTGGGTTGTGACTCCGCCCCCACAACCTGACAGGATTGGTTAGCTATAAATCTGAGTGGGAGACACCCGGCATCATTCTCTTTTTTTATCCTCACCTGAACAGGACGAACGGACGTACAGCTTGCCTCCTACCGCTATCGCCCCAGCAGGTTCAGCCTCTCCTGTTTGGAAGTCCCCCCTGTACAGTCTCTAATAGAGCTCTATGGCGGGAACCCCGCTCTGGTGATCTCGGGGGTCAAAATCCCGGCAAATACCTGGCATCCTACAAGCTCTAAATGAGCTTAGATTTGGCAGTGGCTCCCCTTACCTGTCTTCGTTTCAACATTTTCTTTCGGCTGTCTGGGTGCATAGATCCCTCTTACATGCTGTTTTTTCCTTTGGTCTATTTTCAAAGTTCTGGAGCCCGCAGACCTGCTGGGCCTTGTTGTCCCACGCTCCGAGCGCCTCCTGGCTGCTCTGCGCATGCGCGCAGCGGAGCAATAACATCAGGGACATCCTTTGCCCTCTTCCAAGATGGCGCGGGGTCGCGCGCGGCGCTACTGCGCATGCGCGATCGCGTCATCATTGCCGCGACGGCGGCGCCAGTTTTAAATGGGAAATCCTTTCCTTTCTTCCCGAGGTTGCTGCTCTGCCCCAACTTCACTGGTCTTTTTTGCCCCAGGTATGTTTGGTTCCTCTCCCTGGCTAGAATGGCTGTTCCCTTCTCCTGCCTAAACCTTTATTTTACCCCTTTTTTTCTTTGCTTCCTCCAGCTGCTGCTCCTGCTATCTCTGTGCTTTATGGAGACCACTGCCCTAGCAGACCACTGTCAACAAACAAGGTATGGAGGCCGTCAATAGAGGTAAGTAGGGAAGAGAAAAAAGAGAGCCGGCCACTAAACACTGCCTTTTTTCGCAGTCCCGTCAGGCCCAGCGATGCAAGCCCACGGCGCAGGGAGAGATCCAGACATTCATCAAGGAGATCCCGCAGAAGTCGGTCAAGAACCTCCTCCCGCTACCGCCGGTCTAGGCGCAGCCGATCACGCCACAGCCGATCTCACCACAGCAGATCTCACCGGAGACGGTCCCCATCAGTGCACCGTGAGCGTCACCATACCCGTCCTGCGGCTAATGCCTGCTGGGTGAGCGGTGCCATTGCAATGACAGGAAAATTAGCCTGTCGCACCTGCTTCAATGAAGCAGTTGAAGAAAGGGAGGTGGACGCCAGGACAGCTACAAGTCTTGCCAGAGAACCAGTACGAGATTCAAACTGGACTATGGCCCCTCTGGCCGGTGGCGACCCCACCCCAGGCACCTCATCGGCTTTCGACCCCTATGCCCAGCTAGCGGGGACCCTGTCCGACCAGGAAGAGCATGAGATAAGATCAGGATTTGACTTCAGCCTAGTTGAACCCTTTGCACGCTCCATTAAGGAGGCTATAGGCTGGGAGGAACCCGTGGCAGAACCAAAGGTTGGGAAGTATTTTCCCGAATTAAGGAGGGATCCAGAACTATTTCCGTTCATAGAGGAACTGGAAGATCTCATTAAAGATGAGTGGGAAAAACCGGACAGACGGCCCAGCCTCTCTAATAAGCTCGCTAAGCTGTACCCGCTAATGGAGTCCAAGGTGTCCCCCCTCATCAACGCTCCCGTTGTCGATTCATCCCTGATGCGGCTCGCCCGTCATGTCACTTTGCCGATAGAGGACGCGGTCTCTTTCCGAGATGTGCTTGACCGCAAGATGGATTTGGAATTGAAGAAGTCGTACTCTTCAGCAGGGGGAGCGTGTAGACCAGCGATTGCCACGGCTGCAGTTGCCAGAGCCATGTCCACTTGGGCAGCCAACGCGGAGAGGGCCCTCCTAGAGGGCACCGACCAGGGGGAGGTGATATCCTCTTTGCAAGAAATCAGGCTTGCGGGAGACTTTGTGGCAGGAGCCTCAGTGGATGTCATTCGCTCCTCGGCTCGTTCCATGTTAGCTTCGGTAATGGCTCGCAGAGCCTTGTGGCTGAAACCATGGGTCGCTGACTCAAACTCTAAGTCCAACTGGTGCAAGATCCCGTATGATGGCGTAAACCTGTTTGGTGCGAAATTGGATTCGGCAATCTCCAAAGTTACCGAAGGAAAGTCGGGGCTTATCCCCTCCGACAGGAGGCCCAAGCCCCAGAGAGGGCCTACCCTCAGGCGCAATCTGCCCGATACGTACAGAGAAGCCAGAAATTACCGCCCAGGCAGGGAATTTAGAAGAGATGGGAGATCTACTCGCCCCCCCTTTGCTAGGGGTCAGAAGATCAAGGCCATTACCACAGGGGACCAGCAAAAGTCTTTTTGAAAATTCGCCTGCCCACCCAGCTCAGGTGGGCGCCAGGCTCAGGAATTTCGCACAGGTTTGGGCAGAGCACATAGAAGACCAATGGGCCCTTTCCACGGTCAAACAAGGCCACAGATGGAGCTTTATGGGGGCATTGCCTCACACGGTTTTTCAACCCACCAAAATTCCTTCTTCCCCAGACAAGAGGAAACTTCTCCTGCAGTACATCTCGGATTTAACTCGGAAAAAAGCAGTCGTAGAAGTCCCTTCCCACAAGAGAGGCAGGGGATTTTATTCCCCTCTGTTTCTGGTGCGAAAGAAATCAGGAGATCTTCGGCCTGTATTGGACCTCAAACGCCTAAACAAAAGGATCCAGATAGAAGCTTTCAAGATGGAAAGTCTCCAGTCTATCCTTCTGGCAGTGAACTTAGGAGATTGGATGCTGTCCGTCGACCTATCAGACGCCTACCTTCACGTGCCAATCCACCCCGCTTTTCAGAAATTCCTTTGCTTTTCCATCGGACAACACCACTTCCAATTCCGATGACTACCCTTCGGCATCTCTTCGGCACCCAGGACATTCACAAAGGTCCTCCTCCCGCTCATAGCACTTCTCAGGGAGAGGGGCCTGCGGGTTCACCATTACTTGGACGACATACTGCTCCTAGCGGCAGATCGAGAGACTCTGCTCCTCCAACGCAAAATTCTAATCTCAACCCTTCAGAGCTTCGGGTGGCTAATCAATTGGCAGAAGAGCAGCCTGCAACCCTCACAAACGATGACATTCCTCGGAGCACAGTTGGATACGAGACAGAACAGGGTGCAGTTGCCCCTAGAAAAGATGGAACCCCTAGCTCGGAAGGTGCAAAATCTACTATCCTCCAAATCTACGTCGGCCAGGTCCTGTATCACGGTAGTTAAAGATAAACTCACCAAGGCCAAGATGCTGAGGGCAGCTCCCTTTGCGACCTAGCGCGATCCGCCCCCTGGAGTGGGTACAGGGGGACGGACGCACCGGGAGGCACCGGTACCGACAGGTGGATGAAGACTGGATCCGTGGAGCAGAGACTGATCCGGAAGCAGGTCACTGGGGTCAGCCGAGGAAGCACACGGAGGTAGTCCGGAAGTCCAGATAGCAGGAGCTGGGAACAAGCAGAAGATTAATCCGGGAAACAGGCCGTGGTCAGGAGGGTTGGAGAGATCAGGAAGTCCGATAGTTCAAGCCAAAGGTCAAGAGCAGGAGACAGCAGCAGTCCGGTAACAATAGCCAAAGGTCAAAGGATCAGGATCAAAAGGTCGTAGGTATCAGATTCACTTAGAAGCTGTGACAAGCCAGCAACCAGACAGGAGGAAGAGGCTGGCTTAAATAGCCCGCCTAAGCCACTGATTGGCCGGATGGAGAGCGTGTCCGTGCGCGCCCGCGCCGCGCGCTTATACCGCGCACGCGCGCGCCTAATACGTGCACGCGCGCGCTCGAGCCGCGCATGCGCGCGCCCGCGGTAAACGGCAGCTCTAATGCCCTGACAGTGCCCCCCCCCCCAAGGGGCGGGCTCCGGACGCCCAAACTATTCATCAACTCCGGGTGGTCTCGATGGAAAGTTCGGATCAGCCGAGGGGCATGTCAATTTCTGGAAGGCTCCCAGGAATTGTCCTCAGGAGGATAACCTTTCCACTTGATTAAGTACTGAAGTTGCCTCCCCCTCTTTCGACAACTCAGAATGGATTCCACCTCGAATTCCTTTTCACCTTCGATCACCACCGGAGGCGGTGGGAGTTCTTCTCTTCCAGGGAAGGTGTCTGGTATGAAAGGCTTGAGCAGGGATGCATGAAAGACAGGATGGATCCTGTAGGAGTCCGGTAATTCTAGTTCGAAAGCCACAGGGTTGATCTTCCGCTTGATTTTAAATGGGCCGATGAACCTAGGGCCAAGTTTCCGGGAAGGGATTGGTAGTTTGAGGTTTGTGGCCGATAACCAGACCTTTTCGCCAACTTCGAAGTTCGGGCAGTCCTTCCTCCCCCTGTCGAAAAACTTCTTGTAATTCTTTTGGGCTTGGTGCATGGTCTCCTGGAGTTTCTGGAAGTTTTGTTGCATGGCAACTCTACGTTCCTGGACAGCTGGGACCGATATTTCAGGAATGGAGTCCGGAAGGAAGGAAGGATGGTATCCGAGGTTGGCCCAGAACGGGGTCTGGTTAGTAGATGAGTGAACCGAATTGTTGTAGGCAAACTCTGCCGCTGGTAGCAAAGATGCCCAGTCGTCTTGAGATGATGAACAAAAACAACGGAGGTATTGCTCCAACGTTTGGTTGGTCCTCTCTGTCTGGCCATTGGACTGCGGGTGGTAGGCAGACGAGAGGCAGATCTTAATTTCAAGCGACTTGCAGAGCTCCCTCCAGAACTTAGAAGTAAATTGCACACCCCTGTCTGACACGATGCTCTTGGGTGCCCCATGGAGTCTTATGATTTCCTTAAAAAAAATTTTGGCTGTCTCAGTCGCGGAGGGTGTACCAATCATAGGCAGGAAGTGTGCTAATTTAGACAGTCGGTCAATTACCACTAGAATTGTAGTAAAGCCTTCGGAGGGAGGCAGATCTACAATGAAATCCATTGAAACATCTGTCCAGGGGCGTTCCGGAACAGGAAGAGGTTTGAGTAGGCCCCAGGACTTGGTGTTCGGACCCTTACAACGCTGGCAGCGGGTACAAGAAGACACGTAGGTCTTACAGTCTAATTTCCATTTCGGCCACCAGAAAGAGCGTCCGATCAACTCCGCGGTCTTCCGTGCTCCGAAGTGGCCTGCCAGCTTGTGATCGTGGAATGTGCTTAACACCAATTGCCTTGTTTCTGTAGGTACAAAGACTTTGCCCCGTGACCACAGTAGACCATCTTGTTTCTCCAGAGAGAGTGCCAGTTGGTCGGTGCATTGGTCGGAGGCCCTTTTAAGAGAGGTCAGTAGGTCAATTGGAGAAATTAATAAAACGTTCTTGGGGTTAGGATGGTACTAGGCTCCAGCGGATCGGGCGTTTCGGTGAACATTCTGGAAAGGGCGTCTGCTTTCCCATTCTTAGACCCCGGTCTGAAAGTGATATGGAACTGAAAACGGGTGAAGAACAAGGCCCAGCGAGCTTGTCTTGGTCTTAGGCGTTTGGCGGATCGCAAGTATTCCAGGTTTTTATGGTCCGTAAAAATCAGAATGGGGTGAAGGGCACCTTCCAGGAGATACCTCCATTCCTCCAAGGCAAACTTAATGGCCAGTAATTCCCGGTCACCGACGTCATAGTTTCTTTCCGGAGAGCTTAGTTTCCGTGAAGCATAAGCTACAGGGTGTAGCAGAGATTTAGGTCCCTGTCTCTGCGATAAGATTGCTCCGATGTCGATTTCCGAGGCGTCCACCTCCAAGATAAAGGGCAAGGTTGGGTCTGGGTGTTTTAGAACAGGTGCGGAAGAAAACAAGGTCTTGAGCTTTGTGAATGCCTCCTGTGCTTCCTGGGACCAGTGGAAACGACATCCTTGCTGGGTTAGTTTGGTAATAGGGGACACAGTGGATGAAAAGCCGGCAATGAATCTTCGGTAAAAGTTGGCAAAGCCAATAAACCGCTGTACTCCCTTTTTGTCGGTCGGAGCTGGCCTGTCCTGGACTGCCTTGACTTTCTGCGGATCCATGGATATCCCATTGGTCGAGATGATAAAGCCCAAGAACTGAATGGTGGTCTTTTCAAATTCGCATTTCTCAGCTTTAAGATATAATTTATGTTGCCTGAGGATGGCCAGGACTTGTTTAACGTGGACCCGGTGCACTTCAAGGGATACTGAGAAGATGAGGATGTCATCTAGATAGACGACCAGGAAGTCATCCAGGAATTGGCGGAAGATGTCATTTACCAGGTGCTGGAATGTGGCAGGGGCATTACAGAGCCCGAAAGGCATCACCAGGTATTCAAAGTGGCAAACCTTGACCTGAAAGCTGTCTTCCACTCGTCTCCGGGCCGGATTCGGATAAGGTTGTAGGCACCCCGGAGGTCGAGTTTGGAGAAGACCCGGGCTGAACGGAATCGCTGGAACAGTTCCGGGATCAGGGGTAACGGATACTGGTTCTTGATGGTTATTTTATTCAACTCCCGATAATCGATGCAAGGCCTGAGGGAGCCATCTTTTTTTTCGACGAAGAAGATTCCTGCCCCGGCTGGGGAAGAGGAAGGACGAATGAATTTATTTTCTAAGTTTTCGTCGATGTAAGCCTTAAGGGCTATTAATTCCGTCTCTGATAAAGGAAAAATTCTCCCGAAAGGGATCTTAGAACCAGGCAACAGGTCAATAGGGCAGTCGTATGACCGGTGCAGAGGAAGGCGGTCTGCCTGCTGTTTGTCAAACACGTCTCTATATTCTGAGTAAACCGCGGGAACGTGTTGGAGGTCTTCTGACGCTGTCATCAAGGTAGCACAAGCGGGTTTAGTAGGTATGAGGCAGTGTTGGGCACAATAGACTGAGGGGAATTTGATCTCCTTTTTGCACCAGTCTATACTGGGTTGGTGCACTTGTAGCCATGGAAGCCCCAAGATGATGGGGGCCAGAGGAGACGGGATAAGGTCTAGGCACAGGTACTCTTGGTGTCCGGTATCCGAGACGGCAGGAATAGGTAGGGTTTCGTGGGTAACAAGTCCTGAGCGGGGGAGTGAGCCGTCTGCCAGATGGATCTGTAAGGGGAGGTCCTTAGGACGACAAGGGATCTGCAGCTTCTGGGCCAGGGCGGAGTCCATAAAGCAGCTGCAGGCCCCAGAGTCAACGATGGCCGGTAGCCGGGTCGCCCCCTCCGGGAGCTGTAGGGAGAGAAAGAGGATAACATAAGTCTGAGGTAAGTTGGTAATGTGGTAATTGAAGGTGGATGATGGTCTAGACTTACTGGGTCTAATGGGACAAGTGTGGAGGAAGTGGCCTGCTCCACCGCAATACAGGCACAGATTTGACTGGCGTCTACGCTGCCTCTCTTCAGGCGTGAGGGGAGCCCGGACCATCCCGAGTTGCATGGACTCAGGATCCTGAAGCGAGAAAGCGGGCGGAACCGGGAGAGGCGGAGGAGCTGGAGGGAACCTTGGTGGGGTCCAGCTGGGACGAGTGGCTTGACAGCGTTCTGAACCTCGCTCACGTAGGCGTCTGTCAAGTTGGGTAGCTGATTGAATCAAAGCTTCCAAAGTAGCAGGTGGATCAATTCTAGCTAGTTCGTCCTTGAGGGACTCTGAGAGACCTTGGCGGAATTGATATTTTAGGGCGGCCTCATTCCACCATGTGTCAGCAGACCACTTTCGGAATTCCGCAATAAAGTCCTCCACTGGTCTCCTCCCTTGATTCAGCTGGTGGAGAGTAGCTTCGGCCGTAGCTGAACGTAGGGGGTCATCATATAGTTCAGACATGTTTTTAAAGAAGGTGTCTAAAGTGTCCAATATTGGGCTCTTCTGTTCCAGTAGGCTGTGTGCCCAAGCCTGTGGCTCGTCCGTGAGTAAAGAAATCACAAAGCCTACTTTCACGGCTTCCGAACAGAAAGTTCTAGGTTGCAGGGCCAGGTACAGTGAGCAGGCATTTTTGAACGCCCGGAATTTCTTGCGGTCGCCAGAGAATCGCTCAGGTGCTGGGATGCGAGGTTCTGGGTGAGTAACAACCATTGCTGGTCCTGGAGAAGACTGGGAGGTGGATGCTCCCATAGCTGGAGCCGCGGGAGGGGCCGTGGGTCCAGGCGTGACAGCCATTTGTTGGAGGCGACCATCCATTTGTACGTATCCGTCCTGCAACTTCTGTACCGCGTCGGTTAGTGCTGAGACTTGTAGGCAAAGAGTCTCAAAGGGAGAGCGCGCCCTGTCGGCCTCAGACATCTGGCTGGCTTGTACTATCACGGTAGTTAAAGATAAACTCACCAAGGCCAAGATGCTGAGGGCGGCTCCCTTTGCGACCTAGCGCGATCCGCCCCCTGGAGTGGGTACAGGGGGACGGACGCACCGGGAGGCACCGGTACCGACAGGTGGACGAAGACTGGATCCGTGGAGCAGAGACTGATCCGGAAGCAGGTCACTGGGGTCAGCCGAGGAAGCACACGGAGGTAGTCCGGAAGTCCAGATAGCAGGAGCTGGGAACAAGCAGAAGATTAATCCGGGAAACAGGCCGTGGTCAGGAGGGTTGGAGAGATCAGGAAGTCCGATAGTTCAAGCCAAAGGTCAAGAGCAGGAGACAGCAGCAGTCCGGTAACAATAGCCAAATGTCAAAGGATCAGGATCAAAAGGTCGTAGGTATCAGATTCACTTAGAAGCTGTGACAAGCCAGCAACCAGACAGGAGGAAGAGGCTGGCTTAAATAGCCCGCCTAAGCCACTGATTGGCCGGATGGAGAGCGTGTCCGTGCGCGCCCGTGTGCGCGCCCGCGCCGCGCGCTTATACCGCGCACGCGCGCACCTAATGCGAACGGGCAGCTCTAATGCCCTGACATCCTGCCTCAGCCTGCTGGGCTCTATGTCTTCAACTATTCCCATGATCCAGTGGTCCCAGTGGCGAATGAGATCTTTACAAAACACCTTTCTCAGACAATGGGACGGGGCCTCAATGCACCAACCCATCAACATTCCCAGCCATGTGAGACCCGACCTTTTTTGGTGGACTCCCAATCTCGGGGGTTTCAGACCTATAGTTCCTCCGAGTCCGGAAGTCGTGACATCAGATGCCAGCGAGAAGGGTTGGGGGGCGCACTACTTGGATCAGACAGCCCAGGGACAGTGGCACTTCCCTGCCCGGGGGGTGGTCTCAAATATTCTGGAGCTTCGAGCTGCGTTTCAGTCCCTCTTGGCTTTCGAGCCTCTGCTGCAGGGGAAGTCCGTCCAAATTCGTATGGACAACAGAGTGGCGGTGGCCTACGTCCAGAGGCAAGGCGGTACCCGAAGTCGCACACTACTGGAGGAAGTTCGCCCCATAATGGAATGGGCCCAGACACATCTATCGGACCTACGAGCAGTTTACGTCCCAGCGGTTCAAAACACGCTAGCCGACTTCCTGAGCAGGGAACTTCGATCGAACAACGAATGGTCCCTGAACCTCCGGGAGTTCTCTATGCTGACAGAGACCTGGGGGATTCCGGAGATCGACCTGGCGGCAACACCAGCCAATGCCAAGTGCTCGAGATTTCTGTCCAGAGTACCCTTTCCGACAACGGAGGGGACGGATTGCCTTCTCCACCCATGGGACTTCAACCTGGGATATGCCTTTCCCCCGACTCCCTTGATAGCAAGATTTCTATGCCGACTCCGGAGATCGTCAGCCACAGTAAGAGCAGTAATACCATTCTGGCCAAGGAGGCCTTGGTTCACAACTCTACTACAGCTCAATACTTGTCCTCCTATCCATCTACCAGCGTCACCGGACCTCCTACTCCAGGGCCAATCCCTCCATCCGGCCCCGACAGGCTCCACTTGACAGCCTGGAGGTTGAAAGGGCTAGATTTAGGGAACAGGGATGCTCCCAGGCAGTCATAGCAACCTTAATGCAAGCCAGGAAGGTCTCTACAAACACGGTTTATACAAGAATTTGGGAAAAATTCACTCACTTGGCACAACTCAGAGGCTGGAATCACATCTCGCCAGACCCTTACCAGGTTCTAGAGTTCCTACAGATGGGCGTTGACAAAGGCCTGAGCTCAAGCACCCTAAGGGTACAGATCTCTGCTCTATCCGCAAAGACTGGCACTAGATGGGCCCTGCACCCTCTGATTACCCAGTTCATACAGGCCTGTGTGAAGATCAGACCTCCAAGAAGTCCATCCTTTCCGACCTGGGATCTTTCGGTGGTCCTAGAAGTACTATCCAATACACCCTTCTTCCCACTCAGCTCAATCTCCTTATGGAACCTGACCCTGAAGTTGTCCTTCCTAATCGCTATAGCTTCAGCTAGGAGAGTATCGGAGTTGCAAGCTCTCATGTTTAAGGAGCCATATTTAATCTTTCTACCAGACAGGGTGGTGTTGAGGCCTTCTGATCGCTTCCTCCCCAAGGTTGCCTCGGCTTTCCACTATAGCCAGGATATCATCTTACCATGCCTTACTAACGAGGAGGGGGAACCTCATGCGTTGGACATTAAGTCTACAATTTCCAGCTACCTGTCGGCTACCACCCATCTTCGCTCATCGGACACCCTCCTGATTATCCCTCACAGAGCCAGACGAGGCCAGGCGGCCACTTCCCGGACCATCGCCTCTTGGCTAGTCAAAGCCATAGAAAAGGCATACTCTATTCAACAGCGGAAGGTTCCGGAAGGCATCAAAGCGCATTCAACCAGGGCAGTGGCGACCTCTTGGGCAGCATATTGCGGGGTCTCCTCAGAAACCATCTGCAGAGCAGCTACCTGGTCCTCCAGGCATACCTTCATATCCCACTACAGAGTGGACGCAGCTCTTTTGGCTACAGCTGAATTTGGCAGATCTATCTTCAGGGCCAACTCTTCGGCTCTCTAGGGAATAAATACTTTGCATTGAACCCTCCCGACTGGCGAGTTATTTCCCAGTGTGTGCTGCCATGAATGCGTCAGGAAAATGGAAAATTGTATACTCACCTTTCCGTAATTTTCCTTTCCTGACGCATCTTCATGGCAGCACACAACTGCCCACCCTATTGTTCAATGATGATATATACGGAGAATGATGCCGGGTGTCTCCCACTCAGATTTATAGCTAACCAATCCTGTCAGGTTGTGGGGGCGGAGTCACAACCCAGTGTGTGCTGCCATGAAGATGCGTCAGGAAAGGAAAATTACGGAAAGGTGAGTATACAATTTTCCATTTTTTTTCCTGTGGGTAGTGATAAGTTGCCAGCAAAGGGTGGAGTGAATTGTGGTTTTACAATGCAAGGCACTGTTTCCCCCATCTTAACCTGAAAGGAACGTCAAAAAGTGGCAGTCCATTCAGTTAATCAATAAAAACAAAGAGTCATGCAGAGACCTGCATTTTTCTACACCACTCTGCCCCGCAGCTGACATTTTTTTTTTCATTCAAGTTTATGTTTATTTTCAGAAAAAAGTCAGTACAAGTGATGAACTTCAAAGAAAGCATTACATAGTGACATACAATCTTAAATTACAAGGTACATCCAGTTCATTACTTTCCCTTTAATTTTATCATTAAATAAAGTATCGCCCAAATGTAAAAAAAATTGTGAGCAACAAAAGAGAATATATTGAAGATAATAAAATGTGTCTTAAATGACCTCCCCCACCCACAGAGGTTCAATAATCTAGACTAGTCCCTTGAAACGTTAAGAAATACAATCGATCTATCCTCCAGATTAGTAAAGATGGTAGATGTTCAGGAGAAACTCCACCTCCCCTGACACCCCAAAAGGGATCACCCTGTGTCCCAAGAGGTAGAATAACCCCCCCCCCCCCACCTACTCATTACATAAATAAACATTATAAATTCATTAACAAGAAGACTCTCTATAAAACATCCTCCATAATATAGACCCAAGAGCAGTGGCGGAACTTTCACTGTCGCAGCAGTCGCAGTTGCGACTGGGCCCTCAATTCCGCCAAGTCCAGGGGGGCCCTGCCTGACGTTTCATGTTGTGTTGGCAGCGGAATTGGCGGATCATGATGCGGCGCGCACTGTGTGCTTTTGCCGCTGCCGCCCGGCCCTGGTAAAAGAAAAACATTGCAGAGCCGAGGCAGCACTCACTGACCATCCCCGCCTCCGCCCCCGCCTATCCAGAGACACAGATGTAGGGAGGCAGGGCGGACTCTGCTGCAATTGAGAGAAGACGGGGAGGAGCTTTCCCCTGTGCGGCGTGCGTGCGTGGAGTGGTTGCGTTTTGATGGCATGGCACAGTGACTGCGTTTGGCATGGCACAGTGGTGACAATTGATGGCACAATGGCTGCGTTTGATGGCACAGTGATTGCGTTTGATGGCATGGCACAGTGACTGCGTTTGATGGGCGCAGTGGCTGCATTTGATAGGTACAGTGATGCTGCAATTTTTTGTTTTTCGTTTACGCCCCCCCCCTGAAGAGGCACAGGTGGTGGTGGGAGAGGATGGCACCACCACTGCCACCTCCCACAAGTACCACCACTGGCACTTGATGGGGGTGGTAGCAGTAATACTTGAGGGGGGATGGCAGCAGTGGTACTTAAAGAGGGGTGGTAGCGGTGGTACCTGAGGGGGGGTGGCCGTGGTGGTACTTGGGGCTGGTGGCAGTGGTGGTGCCATCCTCTCCCACCACCACCTGTGCCTCCTTACTGATCCCATCCCCCCCACCACTGATCTCATCCCTATTCTCCTCATTCCTTCTACAACAGAGGTGATAGGGGGATAGGGATGAGATCAGTGGTGAGGAGATGGGATCAGTAAGAGGCACATGTGGTGGCGGGGGAGGGTGGCGCCACCGCAGCCACCCCCCCTCAAATACAACCGCTATCACCCCCCCTCAACACCAGCACTGATCCCATTCCTCCTCCCCATCAGCACTGTTACTGATCCCATTCCCCAGGTCAGATTTAATTGATCCTATGATTGCTTCATAGGATCAGCAACCAATGTACTGCTTAATTTACGTGAAATCCCTGGTGATATGGCCAATCCCTCTGTTTTCCTATTACAGCATGGTCAGTGCTCTAGTTAGGCTGGTAACTGCGTGTGATCTCCTCCAATGATCAATATTGTCCTGACACATCCCCCCTGCACAGCCATACACAGGGAAGCTCAATGTGGTTTTGCTTTTTTTTTTGTAATATATATCTATATACAAGTGTAAAAAAAAAATCGAGCTTTGGGGGGGGGGGGGGGGGGTTCCTTCACGATTTCTTGCACCGGGGCCCTGAAGTTTCTAGTTATGCCTCTGGCTGAAGATACAGTCATCTCACAAAGTCACTACTATCCAAATGTTTAAACTATTTGTATCTATGCCAGAGTAATTAAGTTTACAGATTTTTTATTCTCATGTTGGCCACCTGCCACAGATTTAGCAGCTGACCTCAATATGTATATTTACAGGACACTTGGCACTTTATGAGATTTTATTTATTTGCTTATATTAATTATTGATTTGGTCATCACGATTGGCACATATTTATGAATAGTCCACACATGGGCTACTATTAGCCAATTTTTTCTTATTCACATCCATTTCTCACAGGATACTAGTGGGATATATTTGAGCACAGTCCATCACTTAATCACTAGTGGGATATATTTGAGCACAGCTCATCACTTAATCACTCTATACAGGGTGAGCATTATCAGGGTACCTCCTGACGGTTCAGAGGGGTACCTCTTTTCATGAGTTTACCCATCAGGAATCACCCGACACTTATTTAATACTTACCTTTGGAAACTGAGGTTATACTCTTAGCACACTATAGAGGCAGCGCCATCACCCTTTACATATTTCCACATTTAACTTTACTGTTTTTTTTTTTTTTTTCATTGAAGTGGATTTTTTCCCCCAAAAAATGCATTTCAAAAACCGTTGGGCAAATGCAGTGTGACATAAAATATTGCAGCAATTGCCTTTTTATTCCCTAGGGTCTCTGCTAATATATATATAATGTTTGGGGGTTCCATGTAATTTTTTAGCAAAAAAATATTGATTTTAACTTAAAGGAGTTGTAAAGGAAAAAAATGTTTGCCTAAAATGAATGTCTGCAAGGTAGACAGACAGAATAGTGTAATGATTCTGTTACCAAACGAGTAAATACCTATTAAATTCCTTCATCTATATCACCTCCGGCGTTCTAGTTTCTGTTCTCTTATTCACTTCCTGGTTTGCGGCACTCGTTCATGTAAGAACTACATTTCCCAGTATGCATTGCGGCACTCCCAGTAATTCACACCTCCTTCCCCGTAACACCCCGCACACTCTCTTTTACCATCGAGCCCGTCACTGACT